>JAOYRR010000483.1:0-299444 GCA_038994665.1 Podotricha telesiphe
TTTGAGTTCAATTTTATGTGGGTTTATTGTGCTTTAGCATAAAGTTCTATCTCCTAGTAGTTATAAATTCCGTTTTGTATTCTCTGGTAATACATGAATAAAATATACCTGCATACATTACGTACATATAGACATAGGTATTATTTTTCATACACAATAAATTCTGTGAGCTTTCTTCGGTTTCCCTTCTTTATCACATTTCCTTGTATATTCGTGTATATTATAATTATCCTGCACAAAATGACTTTTTTTGAAAAAGTTTGCATTTTTAACGTAGGGTAGGATATTTTCTTTACTTTCATTTTCAGCTTCAGCTTCATGCTATTTCCCGCATAGCCGGCTAGTAAGAGAGAACCTAGTGTCAAGTCACTCCGTTGTCTACTTTCCGCCCGAAATTGATACATTGCGTGTTGAGTGGCGGAACTCAACGTCACGCTTTGTCAGAGCAAAGAAAATCATTTAGATATAGGTAATCATTTCTCGGAGTGGGGATCGAATCCACGAGTAAGGCTCAAGTAGTATAAAAGCTTTTTATCAGAGCTTTTTCAATAATAATAATAAAAGAAGCTTCTAAAAAAGGTCGCGGTACCCAAATACCAATATAAGTATTCTTAATATCTCATATGGATGTATGCTATTGAAAGATTCCAGTAATAGTCATCTCACTCTGTAATTTATATATGTACGGAAATATTGATAAATATTAATAAGAAATTGACTCGCACGTAGAAAATTGTATGGACGTAAATTGTGAAAAGAAATTGATTTTAATAATAAGTTGTATAGAAGCAGTCGTGGCGCAGTGGTGTAATTTGATTTTAGACTGGTTGTATATGGGTTCGATACCTATTCGGTAAATAATTGTATTTACCGAATAGGTATCTATTATTATAATAAGTGTAAGTATTATTATAATAAGTGTCTTTTAAAAACTTGAATCTCTCTGCACACAGAGTATGCAAGGAGAGTATGCAAGGAGATTAAAGGTATGTTAAGCAATTTCCCTTATAAATCTATACTTAGTCTGGATAATATGGAGTCCCTAAAACAATCTATACTAAGCGCTAACCGCAAAAAACGCTAAACGCAATATTTAAAATATATTTATATTAAATAAGTGAAGCAAAAACTTTAAACCGTTTTTTACGGAAATTTCATGGACGGAGTATGATATTTGGCACAGTTATAGTTTATGTAAATAAGGAGTGCAGAATGCTAATATTTCATTAACATATTGCATAAAAAAAACGTAGAGTGAACAAAATAAATGTACACATACTACCATATGTTTGACTTACAAGTCTGTATAAAGTGACATACTCATTGCTATGGCAACGTGTACTTACGGGACAACAGGGCTTTATACATTATATTTTACTATATAATAATATGTTATGTATGTTACTGCTAACGTATATGAGTGTTGTTCAGCTCTTGATGGAATAATGTAGACTCTTTTTACGATAATTATGCGAACGAGTCAGAAATTTGGCATTGTGAAAGCTCTAGGAGAAGAAGTGCAATATACACATATTTTTCATAATAATGTTTTTGAAATAGATACAATCAGTCGACATAAATAAATATTAGATGTTGTCAAAACGCAAAAAAATAAAAAAAAAATACTTTTTATTTTATTTTCACACGTTTTATCAACTTTTTGGGTTCATTAGAGAATCTAGTAAGCTATTACCCGTTAACTAACAATTTAGAAATTGTGTTAGTAAAATCTAGTAGACATTCATCTAAAAAAAACAACCATATATCTCATTATCTAACTAAAAATACCTTATAGCTCATTTTCTAGCTAAAAATATGTATTTTTTTTCAGTTAATTGCTGTCCGTACTGTGATTAGGTCGTACTTAACCTGACATATGACATTCAAATGTCTCTCGTGACATATTTATGTGGGACAAATTGTTGCGGTTGTAGAATTTTAGTGGTAAACGATTGTATGTCGATTGGAATTATTGTTAGTTTGCATAACATAGATTGAAATTGATTTGTTAGGACTAATTTTATCTAGATGCCTTTGTTCAAACTAGAATTAACTACGAGTAATGTTCAAAAACATCACTTTTAACTAGTTAGTCAAGAAACTTTTTCTAAAACGGGCAGCTGTAAAAAAAAGTATATAATACGATATTAGTGTCATAAAAAACCTTTTTAGGACAGTAATAATTCTCGAAAGACTTTTACTTTTCCTAAAGTTTGAGACACTATTATATATAATATTATATTATAACCTGCAATTACTACTAAGCATTTCATACAGGAAATAAATTTTTCGCATCCGCGAGCTTTATTCAAAACATTTGCTATTTTATAAATTAGTTACCACCTTTTTAACTTTTAAACATTTCTTATCAAAGATCTTTGCAAGATATTTCTTACTAATTAACACTAATGGCACTAGCGCGAGTCCTCTGAATATGTACAGTAATTGAGTTTTCAGTACTCCGTTTACCTATTTCCATATTACGTCTGTATATCATCGGCACTGTAGGACAACGTCTGACTGTAAGCGCGATTGGTTGTGGGGTCGATTCCCACTCAGGGGAATGATTATATTTGAAACACTTTCATTTCGAGAGGATAGTTGAGAACAGAGTGTCTGGAAACTAGGTTCTACCTAGGTTTTCTCACTACCCTGTTTGCAAAAAAAAATTGTTGCAAAAAAAAAGCTGCTGTAATATGTATTTACTAACTGGAAATTGGCTCGTAGAATGCTGTCACAACCATATTTTTGTTGATATTAAGAATAATCATAATGAATATCTTTAAGTAAATTTGTAAAGTATGAAATTTGTAAGTAGTAGTATAGAATTTTCAAAACGCCCATGAAATTTTCTCTTTACTAATATTATTAAGGATTTATACAATTTACTTCATATAAAACCGTACAACTGCGTTACCATATATTTTATGCTTTTGCTTAAAATAACATACACGTTGCCAAGGCAACCCGTATTTCATAGTACTATTATTCCCAGTGACATGTATGCCACTTTAAACATCGTATGTTTAAATGTATTTAATTTGTATGTAAAACATATGGTTACTGCGAGGTTTATTTATTTATTAATTTAGTGTGTTTTACATACATATTCTATTCTATACTTATACTCGTACGTCCGCGTAATTGTCGTATAAAGTTTTTGCTTTACGTATTAATATACAGAAACATATATAAATAGTTAAAAAAGTATATAATTTTATTTATAATAATTGAAAGTTTATATACATCTTACATCTGAACTTTTAACTTGAATAAAAAACAGAGAGAAAGTGAGAAACTAAAGAATTTAGTGAATGACTATAATAAAAATATGATATCGCACATTTAATAAAAGCGAAGTTTGTGGAGTCAGGACTTATATTAAAACTTCGTATAAAATAAGAAACCTTCGTGGCGCAGTGGGACAGCGTTTGACTGTAAAAATGATGGTTGAGGGTTTTATCCTTATTTGGGGGAATGACATGCAATGTTTCAGCTTCAAGTGGAAAGCAGAGTATCTTGAAACTAGAATCTATTCGGTTATATTGCTAATCGAGAAAAAGCGAACGGAATTGATTTTTTGGTTCAAGATAAGAATGTTTTATTTCATTCGAAATTTCGTCAAACGCCTGTAGACGCCTTTGTAGCAAGTATACAAACATACATACAACAGTGAAGTAAATTACAACATTAGGAAAACATATCAAAATATACTAACCGCAAAGAATAATAAAGTTAAAGTCAAATATATATTATATAAAATATATGAAGATAATATGACAGAAAAGTAATAAACTTTATATTGCCGACGCTACTCACATAACGACGCGACGCGACGTCCAGCGCAACGTGCTCTAGCTGACATATTGACGTTTTGCAAACCAAATTATTCAGTGGCATATATAACGATTTCGCGTTATATTATACGTATATGTTAGAAATGACATATTTTGGTTAAGAATACTATAAACCAGGCGTTTTAGGATAGGTGACCGTTTTGTCCATGATGTTATAGTATATTTGCTAAAAGAGATACAGTGTCTCAATGACAGACACTTTGCAGTTACATACTTAATATAAAAATTATAAAAGTTATAAAAAATTATAAAAGTACAATATATATTTAAAAATATTTTGCTTTCCTTGCTTTTTTGTTCTGTTACACGGCAATGTCAAAAAAGGACGGTAAGTGAACGGACGTACGGACTTAACACTATTCTTTGCCTGCCATGTTAAGTAAAGCTGGGAGCTTTTGTTATAAAAGAACTATAACAAAAAATAAGTTATAAAAAGCGTGTCAGAATTTCCATGTAGTTATATAGAATGTATGGTTTGGTGGTTTATTTTATTAAAGCGATTGGGCATTTTCTAACGAGCAAGGGTTAGAGTCCCGCTAACTCAAGGAAATGAATATTTAAATTATTTTGACTTACCGGTTTTTTAAAACAAGATGTAGCGTTGTGTTCTGCTATTGAACACAATTTTTTAGTGATATTTGAGATTATGTTGATACAATAGCGCGTAAAAGAGTCTAACTTAATAATACAACAAAATGTTGAAATATATTATATATTATTTCTTATAATTTTTCTTCAAATTAATAATGAAAAAAAAATTAATTTTAACTATTTGTTTAAAAAGTTAATTACACACATAAGAGATCTTCTCGACAGACGGTTTTCGTAGACGTTTCCTAGAGGCCCGGTTTCAAATCTCGCTGAGTTAAAATTTTATACGTTTTCTAAAAATGTTCAACATATTACTTAACTTGTATATGGTATGTACTCGAAATTTTACTTCTGTTATCCGTCTGTATAATGATATTACGTATTGGATGGCAAAACTGAAGCTACACTTGTAACACACTTAATTGATTAATTTCCGTTGATAAATTTTTTCTTGCTCACTGAGCTTTCAACCATCAAGCTTAAGAAAAACTGAAGCCAGAGAATAAGTAAGCTTAAAATTTGTCCTCTGGCATTTTTAACTTTACGACTTTAATCTTAAATCTTAAAGTAACTTGGAGGCGATAAAGATTATCTAAAAACTATCAGGCTTTCGTGGCGCAGGACGCAGTGTGTAGTGTGGGTTTGATTCCCACTCGGGGAATATTGTATGTAATTTATTTTCATTTCTCGGCTGGTAAATAAGAAAAAACACAGCGTTAGTTCTGCCATCTCAACACGCAATGTCCTGATTTCAGAAGGAAAATGGAGAACTTAAAAGACTAAGCTATTAATGTTATTATGGATTTTTTATTACAGTTTCCACCGACATGTTTGTAAACCCAAATCAAGGTCAAAAATTTAGTTCAAGTTATCGTCGCATCATATTGATTATCATTTAACTAAAATTAAATTGTAATTTTTGTGATATTAAGTTGTTAAAGTTACATTGGATTTCGACATTTACCAAAGTGATTTGATAATAAGACCTTTGTGGCACAGTGGAACAGTTACTGTGAGCGGGATGGTTGTGGGTTCGGCCCATTTGGATTAATGATTTTATTTGAAATATTTTAAATTTTGAAGGTCTGGTTAAATAAAGCGGATTTGAATTCCGTCATTCAACATGCATTATGCGTTGAATATGCGTTAATTTGCAATGCAATATGTATATGTGTTAATTTAAGAGGAAAACGGAGAACGGAGGGTCTCGCCACTACGATCTAAATATTCCTTATTTACAGAAAAAAAAGTTAAGCTGTTTTGATAAAGTAGCTTTATATAAGTGAAATAATTAAAAAAAAACAGCTCTTGAGTTCATACACAAATATTTTTCACAAACAGAACATAAGTAAAACGGTTCTCTTCATATTCATGTAGATATTAATTAACCCATTGCACATAATTGGATCATCTATCAATCACTTGGAAATGGTCACGTCACGTCGAGCCATGTCACGTTATGTCAATGGAGTGCGGTCCAGTGCCTAGTAGTTCCGGCGGGATTAGTTTGCGGTAATTTGATTGCTTAGAGTTGTCTTATTTACATATAATTATATGTCTTATTTATATTTTTATAACTTCCATCTTTAGTATTAATTTCATGCTCTTGAACTTTTTATTCAGATTTAAAAAATCAAATTTACCCTTTCAATTTCAAATGAGTGCTTTAAAATTTCAAACTCATTCATTTGATTTGTACACTCATCGTTTTCAATTCTTTTGAAAGAAAGAACATATAAATGTTGATTAATATTTTATTATTATTGTTTTTTATATTAGATTTTTAGGTTAATGCCATCGTGGGACGTAAGCGCGATGGTAGTGAGTTCAGTCTCCACTATTATTATTTTTTACATAAATTAACACACGCATTTAGTAAAGATCTGCTTCTCGAATTTTATATATAAATAGGTTTGATTGGCATTCAAGAAAATTAATAATTATAATTATTGTGCCTTTTTCCCTTAAGGCCATCGTGGCGCAGTGGTACAGCGTCTCACTGTAAACGCGATTGGTTGTGGGATTCGGTTTGGTCACTCGGAGAAATGATTATATATAAACTATTTTAATTTCTCCGCCACTTCAACTACAATCTACACGCAATGTTTCGATTTCGGGCGGAAAGTGAAAAACGGAGTGTCTTGACACTAGGTTCTTTCCCTCTCTCTCAACTTTGCTATGAGGGAAAGCGTAAAGAAAAAAAAAACAATTGACGATATTTAAAAATATTTGTTAAGAATCCCTTTGTAATAGCCGAGCCATCATTTTTTTCTTAAATCATTAAAAAATCACATGTCTCTTTGGCACAAAAATGAGTGAAAATTAAAAAAAGAGCCCTCAAGTGGACATTGAACCCCCAATAGTACAGTCACACACCAGTCAATTCCGCCTCGATGGCGTCTGGCTTTATATACGGGTATTATATGAAACGGCAGTGAAGACAATACTTAAGACTCCAACTATCTATAAGATTTTACTTTGTTTAAATTGCCAAGTTTTGGCGAAGTTCGAGCAAAGCTTATATATATATATGGTGGCTTCGTAATAATTAATAAATCCGTAAAGAATGATCCGTAAAGAAGTCTATGTTATGGGTGGGTAAGAAATTTGGCATACTTATTTGGCATAGTTCGTATGGTACGGAAAGCCCATTTTTTTAATTATTATATTTTTTTAAATTAACATATACGTATAAAATGGCATTCGTTGCTTGACAACGCGTATTTTACGCGTCTAATAGTCTACTTGTATTTATAATTTTTTGTAAGTTTAAGTTCAATTTTGTAACAAAATTTAATTCCAGAACATAATTAAATACATAAGAAGCAGTAGCAAAAAATATATATCTTAAGGCTTTATTTTTGATGTATAAATTTAAAATTGCTTAAACTTCATTATATTTCGAAACCGAACCTGTATTTACCTGGATACTTCAAACCAGCTATATGAGTATTTTATATCTCATTGAAGTTTTAATACAGTTGTTACAATGTTTGTGGTATGCATTCCTTATAAAAAGATTACTCAACTTCCCTTTTGATACATTATAAGGAATAAGCATCGCTATAGATTCGATTTCCACTAGGGGGAATAATTATAATAAAATTCCAAAACCTAAAAAAAATAATCATATATTAAATATGTGAATAACACTTTAAAAATGTTAAAAATATATAATAATTATTTCCAATTCCCTGTTCTGGCATAACAAAGCGCGGCGTTGAGTTCTGCCATATAAGACGCAATCTTTAAAATATTTTGAAACGTATTTATTTAAATTTAAAAACACCTATTATTACATACTAGTTGCCACCTGCAACTTTGTTCGCGTGGACTAAGACCCTGAATTAGAACATGAGTGACGCATCTCTATCACATTTATTTCTTTTTTCCACTATTTTGCAAACTTTCATATAATTTTATAATTACACAAGGGAATAAAAAAGTAACGAATGCATTACGTAAATGGAACTTTGTCACAATCCGCGACGGGTGCAGCGACGCAAACTAAGCCAATTTGTCATTGTAATTAAAGCTTACTTCGAAAAGATTTTCCACTTTCACAGCTATTTTTCTTTTACTTTTCAGTGTAATCACAGATTTTTTACTTTAATGCATTTTGTATAATATATATATTTTATGTACTAGCGACCGGTCACGGCTTCGCCTACGTAAAGTAATCGACAAAACTATTTTGTTTTTGCTCGCCCGCGTTCTTATTTAATTCACAAACTTTGCTTAAATTTATGATTTAAATGTTAGATTTTTATATTTTAGAGCCTATTGAAATAAGTAAAACAAATTTATCACAATACAAAAGACAAAACTGCATTAAAATCAGTTAAGCTGTTTTTGAGATTAGCGCGCACAATTGCACAGACAAACAGAAAACAAAATTGAAAATCTATATATATATATATATATGATCATTACAAATACTGGATATTAACAAAGACAATAAATGGAACTTAATATGGAAGCGTATCGAAAGATGAGTAACGACTGGCAATCTCGACATATCATCTACAAGACGGCAGGCGCAAATATTCCGGTCCGACCCACCGTCTGCGGCTTTCGCTGTTATGAGTAAACTAAATACACATAACGTTAAGCAATATTATGTAATACGTATAAGCATGTATACAGAAATAGAAAATATAAGCAATAAATTATGAATATATGTGTTTTGTTGTAATTAATAACCATATGAACGAAATATACTAATTAAGCAATAATTATAAATTATAGTTCACTACATCTTTCTCTCTATATGGATAAAGAATTAGTTTATATAGGCTATTTCAATTTACATTCAGGTTTCACGTTGTACGTTCTGTGATGAATTTGAAACCTATTAGTAACTATTAATTGGTAACCTAAAACTAGTCTGTAGTGCGCTATATTAGATATTGTATTTCATCGTAGTTAAATTCATATCAGTTTAACGTTTGGTAGTGGCTGAATTATAACGAAGTCTTACCAGTTACTAAAAATTGTTTATAAGTACTCGTATTTATAAATTAAAGTTTTATCATAATATGATTATACAAAATTTCACGTTTAGTTTTGACGCACTGGATAACATTTTGGGTTTCTGATTTTGTCATATAGCAATCGCTATTTCTAAATGGGTGTCCATTTCGAAAAAGCCATTGTGCAAGTTCTAGCAAATCAAAATTATATATGTAATTTTTTTGTATTTAATGTTTTTTTACGTTTGTGTGGTACTTAGTTTTATTGGTTTGAAAGCACCACCTGGAGTTTGTTGTAAACTGAACTAAAACATTTTAAACATTTTTAAGACACACACACACACTTAGTAAATTGTTTTTTTTTAGAAAATATAACAATTTGAACGCATTGGGATTTTGGAAACCGTCCAAGTGCTCTGACCGTTAATTCATGTGCTGAACGCAACTCTATTTTTTTTCAACACTTTCAATTTTTTATGTGTTTAATGAAAATGTGATGATTTTTCGAACTAGGAAACGTATTCTTATTTTAGTTAGGTCATCTTTGGGAAAGTACTTACAAAAACATCTCACTCACTTTCCCGGACGACTGACAGTTTTATTTTATTTGCTTACTCTGTCATGTTATTTTTGTTTTTTATTTTAATTATATTAAAAGAATTTTTAAATAGCGCCATCTATTTGAATCACATGTAAACTGTAAGCAAAAACTGTGGAACTCAAAATATCTGATAATTTGTACCTTTATAAACAGATGGCGTTGGTTGGAATGTCAACTAATGGTAAAACACTTTTCACTAGATGTCGGTGAAAAGATGTCGGTATGAACATTAGACCCACGATTTCATGCTAGATGGCAGGAGAATAAGCAATGTTTGAATTAAATGCCGTTATATTTCAATAATATGTCACTCCTAACTAGATGGCGCTGGGTGGTTAATAATATATAAAGAAATGAAAAGTATATTATACTAGTATGTATTTTTTAGTTATCAAGGGTTTTTTAGTTCTGGTGGGGTACAATAAAGTATAAGCTAAAAAACAAATACTTTATCGTGCAAATACCTCTACGACACACTATTAGTGGTATATTTTAAAATATATGTTTTATATATGGGTCAGAAAAAGCGTCTTGTATGATATTTTGAATTATTTTTATGTAAATCACATGTAATATTAAATTATATTTGTGATATATTTTAATCCAAAAAGAACATTTAAGTTGTAACATTTAATATTATCCTAAATTTATTCTAAAATTATTTTGTACGTCACGGGAATATCAAATGAATGAATATAAATTGAGCAATAACGAACAATTATTAATCATGACTGCCGCTATTTATAAATCAAAATTATTTATTTTGTACAGTGACTTTTGCGTTTAAAGTAACGTATATAAAGACGTTAATGTAACAGCGACAAACATCGATAATGTTACTACGCAACGATTATTGGCTTAGATTTCATATAACTACCAATCATTCTTATTTTAAATATACATTATTGTTATATACATGAAAGCATATACAAATTTGGATTCCATCCCACGATTCTTTGAAACCGTCCATGTGCTTTGACCGCTAAGTCATACTCTAAGTTCATATAATACTTCCAAAATAATAATATATATAAATGTATCTTTACTGACCTTATTAGCAATGGCCTTGTTTATAACTTTATTTATTTTATAAATTTATAATAAAATAAATAAAGTTATTTAATAAAAAAATATCTTTAATTTTTTTATTTAATTACACTAACACAAAGAGATTAACTATATCGAAATTTTATGCTTAGATTTACATTGAATATTTTTGGAACCAGTTTTTTTTATATATATATTAGTATATTATCATTTTTCTTAGATTGGCTAAGCAAACACACCTTAGTAGTAGTAAGTAGCACCTTCAATGAAATAGAGTAATAAAAAGACTAGAAAGACTTATTACTACTCAATATTATTAGAAGTAAAAAGATAAATTTTATTAAAACAAACTTCATACTACTTACTTAATAAATCACCTAAACCTTCACATATAAAGTGCTTTTATCACGCACCAACAGGTATTTCATAAAGGAAGGCAAAGGCATATTTTTCATCTCAACAACTCGTAAATGATTACATTTCCTAAAAGCTTTCATTTTATGGTCCACTGTTACAGCATCCTTGAGAGCTAGATATCCTGAAAATGCTACGGAATGTTCTCAGCTTTGTAGAGACCATTAAATGAGTGGTACCAAACATTTTTCTAGCTTCACACTTTTTCCTTAATAGGAAAATACTCAGAAACAGCCACTAGACTGACACTTTGTGCTTTATTTACGAAATAAATAAAACTGTCCGCCTTTGTTTTGATGTTAGAATTCAATTTGTATTAGTAAGTTTTAACAAAATATATTATCAATAATTTAGATCATTAAGTATAAAACAAATTAAAATCAAAAACCTAAATTGATTAGTTATAAATATTTAACTTTGAGTTCTACTAACTATCGAAGCCGTTCAAGATTTAATAATAGGTGTTTTCACTTTAAAAAGAACTTAACAACATTGCAAGTATTTAGAAAATGACAAACTGACTTTATAAGTTTTCAATAAAATAGCAACAAATTTATTATGAATTCACATTATTATTAGATATATAAATATTTTAATATAAGATTATCTTTGCCTATCTCTTAAGATTAGAAAATTATATGAAAAGATGTCATAAATACCAATGTAATATCAATCTAAAAAAAATTTACATATCAGACGTATTTAATCTCGCTTCGAATGGCTCTACACTTGACACCTAAATCTTTAGTCACAGGCTAAACCTACACGACACCTTCATGATAGCTCTCTCCAGTGTAACTGACCCAATTGTGCCTTTGTGAGTCTTATATTATAGTAGTACGTATGTATTGTATGTACATGTGTATTTAGGCCATCGTAGCGCAGTGGGGTAGCGTCTGAATACACACGATGGTTGTCGATTCGATATGCACAAATTAATATATTCAATAATGAGAATGCTTATATCTAAGTTCGATTCCCACTCAGACTATATAAAAGTTATTTTAATTTTATTGTTCTAGTAAGTCAAAGCATAGCCCAAAGTCTTCAAATTAGTAAGAAAGTCGATAATGAAATCTTGATTTTTTGCTTTCTGTAGATGCATGCGTATACATACATCTAAGTATATGACACTAGTACTAGTGTCTCCGATACATAAAAAAAATCTAATAGATTATAGAGTAGAAGATGTTGTTTTTTTGCACTTTATTTGAATACAGCTATGGCAAATTTCACACTCCTTTGTCCTCAGAATTTGCCTTGCCTTTACCTATTAATATAATTATATAAGTTTTTGTACATGTATAAATATATATGTATATGTTCTTGTATGTTTTTTAACTTAAAATATTTTTAGATGTTTTCTATAATTGTATTTTTTTTATCCTAAGGATATCAATAAAATAATAAAAAATTTAAATAAATCACTTTAATATAAAAAATCCCACTGTTTTGACTTAATCTAACAGCAATCGCGTCATAATATGTATAATTATGGTGTTATATTTATAATGGCGGTTTTTTCATATTTTTGAACGACTTGACTTGTCTTTTTGTGTAACAAGCATTCAATTAAGACATTGCGTGTTAAATGACGGAAATTATCACCACGCTTTGCTTACTACATCGAGGAAATTAAAATTATATTTTTTAACATTTTTAAAGTGTTATTCCCACACTAAGGAAATTGAAAAAGACATATTTAGAAAACGTATAAAAATTTATCGAAAACCGTTCGAGCTGAACGTTCGAACGAACGGTCAGAGTCTTGTACGGTTTTTAAGAGGCGCGGGTTCAAATCCCGCTGCGTTTAAATTTTTATACGTTTTCTAAATAATGAAAATTTTATTTAAAACTTTTTTATGAAAACTTAACTTTTGGTTCTCCTTGCCTTCTTATATAGTCAGAAGATGCGTAAACCAGTAGTATTCATTTGTACAAGAACAAAATAAATAAGGCATCTTCTAAATAATATGTCATATAATGTATAAAAATGTTATTCTACGATGACGTAGCAAATTGCTACGAAGTGCTACGAGAATGAAAGAAAAATATAAGACCGTTATTTTATATGAGCTTGAGAAATTGCATCAGAGAGGTTGTTACTAAGTAAAATGATGAATATTTATATGGTAACTTATTTACTGTGTGTCTCTAGAGAAATTTTGCTGGAACTGCTGTCAGGAGTTCGTGCTTTGAGTCCGGAAGGTGTCAAAGGTTTATTGGCTTACCGGGTATCAAGTGAATTTATAAGATATATTTCACGTTCAATAGAACGTAGACATGTTTCAAGATCACTTGTTATACTGTGTATAAAGGTTGTTAATTCTAATCTTTAGTATGTAGATACATAAATAATGGAGAATAAAGTGCCTTGACACTACGTTCTCTCTGTCAACTATAGTATGTTGGATAAAGCACGTAGCCGCCTTTTTTAAAGTATGATTTGTAAAAATGTATAATTGAGAGCAACACAATAGTTAATATCCCTAAATGGAAAGAATAGAGGAAAAATATATTTATAATGTTACAAATATTTCTATATCATATTTTTTATAATAGATTTAGATGTCTATGAGGACATTTGGGAAATGAACTTAAATTTTTTGTGCCATAGATTAAAAATCCTTACTTCTGTTAAGAAATCAATATTACTATAATTAAGATTTGAGGCCACCGTGGAGCAGGGAGATTCTGTCTGGCTGTTAGTGATATGTTTGTGGGTTCAATCTATACTCCAATGAACTATTATATTTTAATTATTTTATTTCTTTTACCCTGCTCTGGTAAGATATATAAAGCGTATCGTTAAGTTCCGCTACCTAACCCACAATGTTTCGAAATCAAGCGACAACCGGAGCATGGAGTATCTTGAATAGTGTATCTCTGCATAACCTGCTACGTGGTTAATATAAAATGTAAAAACCTACTTTAAAATTTAAAATTTAAGCCATACTAAACGCACTAATAAACTAAATTCTACTGTGCCATAAACGTTATATTTATAAGATAATTTATGACCATATGTCTTTTTTAATTTGGGTAATTAGGTTTGTAATATGCAGAATAATGTCTAATTTTACTCTAACAAAGCGTACTAATTATATTATTTATTACTATAATTTATTCTTTACATTGTGCTTTTATTCTAGGCATATGGCAACTATGGTTATAAAATTCTTGTTAATTCATCTAATACCATATGGGATTCAACTAAAAAAGTTTACAATTTTCTTTCGACTCTATTATAAATTATTTGATATGATCTTACTAAGATTTGACTTTTTTGAATCACACTTGCTTAAATTCAATTTTCAAGTTTTTAATAATATGTTCTCGTCAAACTGAATTTTTGTAAAAGGTAACATTTGTCTTCGCTACCTAGCTTATTTTTTTTAAAGAAATAACTAAAAGTTTACTTTATCTCAGTAATTTTACTAACAACTTTTTATTGTAACACGGTAATTTATAAACTCTACTAATTAACAACTATATAACTGGTAGCATAGTATTTTAGACAATTATCTATAAAGTATGAAAAAGAAGATGCATGAGATGATGGAATGACTATATTTAAAATACTTTGATTTCTCCGCTCTGGTGACAAGGCAAAGCGCGGTGTTCAGTTCCGTTAATCAACACGCATTGTCACGGAATCAGGCGGAAAGTGGAGAATGGAGTGATTTCATAATAGATTCTCTATATCTATTATATGCTATGAGAGAAAAATCGTAAAGCTGGAAAAGAGTTCTGTGTCAGACACAGTAGAGTTTTGACACTGGAAGAAGATCAAGCGTCAAAACAAATGTTTCTTAGATAACGTCAAGGAAAACTTTGAAAACCTATAAAACCACCAACATCAATCATTCAGGATAAACTTAGCGAGTGTAGGACAGATTCTATTCCAGGAAATTGATTAGTCCTTAGACAACGTTATATAAAGCTTTAAGCTTCTGTTTAAGTTGGGATTGATATAAAAAAATCGATTGTTAGAAGCTTATTTTTATTTCTACGCAACTCTACTTTTTTGATATATATAGTTTTCTATTTTTTATCCATTGTTGAAACATTGCATGTTTTGTAGCGAAACTAAAAGCCAATTATTGGTTGAAAACATTGGAAAAATAGATTATCATGATACACTGGGAGAGCGTCTAACTGTAAGTGCGATTCGTTGCTGGGTCGATTCCCATTCGGGGGAATTTTCATATTTTAAATATTTACATTTCTCCGCACTGGTACCTAACACAAGCACTGCCTGGAATTCGAACGTATTTAGACACTTGATTCCCTCTGCCTGTTCTGCGGGAACATTTCTGCATATCGTGAAGCTTTTTAAGTTTATGTTTCCCTTATAAGAACAACATTACGTCAAATTTACGTCATAATGCACTTAGAATCAATCTGTAAAAGGGTTTAATTAGCATATCAACCAAATCATATAGTGATTTTTTCTTTTTTCCTTTAGTTTTCCAATATTTAATGGTTAACAAGTGTTAACCAGTATACATAAAGCATTGTATACGTTATTGATGTTGGCTAATCAGGCTCGAGTGACAATTCATCAATTTCCTACATAGCTACATCAATCATCGTAAAACATGTGGTGGTAGCATGGCTTTAAATTTAAAACAACGAAGGGATGATGAATAAACGTGTTTTAGCCTAAATTACTGAAATATACGTGTGAAATAGATTTCAAGGACTATTAGGATCTTATATTGTACCTTTATTCAGGTATGATATTTCTAGAGGTCATCGTGACGCAATGGGACATCGTCTGACTGTAAACATATTGGTCGTAGGTTCGATCTCCACTCGGGAGAATGATTATATTTAAAATTGTTATCATATCCTTGTAAGATCTCAAATTTAGCCGGAAATTCCGCCCTCGCGGTCTCGACACTAAGTTCCCTCTGTCTTTCCAAACCTGGAAATCAAATGTGCCTGTACTTGTCAAATCTCATTAAACACCCTAATATCTAAATAATATATTAACAGACTATTGTGGTCGATGAAGAAAACTGTGAAATAATACATACCTGTAATAGATTTTACATAAGAAACTAAGTTACGATCTTTGTTCTCACTTACGGTAACGTTGTTATTCGAAATGAAATTCGAAATTCGAGAAAAAGGCTTGTTTTTAGATAGGAACGCACCAAATATGCGAAATTTGATGTCACTTACTTGGAAAAGAAAATAATAATTATAATATGTAATTATATTTTTTTGTATTAAAATAAGCTTGACGATCATATAACCGTTTTTGTTATATATTTTGCTATGTGGTAGAACAGTAGTGGTGAATTTCTTCGCGCACAATTTTTAGCCTAAACAACAATATTGTATGGCAAAATGCTATTTTAAAAACAAACATCACCATCATCCCCTTAGTAACATAGAAAGATTGAGAAAGATATTATTTATAATATTCTTTCGTGCGCCCGAGACAAAGCGTTTAAGGCTTTGAGTTCGCCACTCAACACGTAATGTCTCGATGTCACGCGGGAAATTGGAGAATTGAGAGACTTGACACTAGGGTTTTAGTGACTATCCTGATTTGCGGCAAGAAGCGACAAGCTGAAAAAATATATAGAAGGCAAAGAAATGTGCCTTGACAGACGAAATCACACTTTAACGAACAAACCAGTGGACGCCTATACATTCAACATATAGAATTTGATATGAAACCTACAATAAAGGTGTTCAGTCTTAATAAAGGTACAACTTCCACTGAACAAACATTATTACCTATGTAACGGTGCACAAAATAAAAGTAAAATAATAAAACAAAAGGTTCCCACGTAAAATAAACGATCGCTTTATTCGTAGCTTTTTCTTTTTTCGCTAACGCAGTTAACTAATTATATTGTCTGACTTTACATTCGATTGTAAAAGATTGTTTCAAATCTTTTTTGTTTCCTCAGTCTGGTAATTGAGGCTAGTTTCTGTAAGTGAATATATAATGTCATGTAGTAGAAAAGAGTGTTTTAAGTTCAGAAAGAAACGCTCATTAAAACCTCTTAATATTAGGTCTCCACCCTTTGTATATCCCATTAAAAATAAATATTATAAAATAAAACACAGTGAGTGGCAATTTCATGCCACACCATTAACAGGAGCCAAGAAATCAAGAAAACAAATTTTCTCTAAATATTACACAATTATGATGTGAAAATGTCATAAGCGTCAATTTGTTGCTCTTTTTGACTCCCGGAGAATATTATATTTACATCCATTCAAATTTGCTATGAGCGTTTCTAAAGTCAACTTGTTGCATAGTTATTATTATGTAACATTAAATGACATGTTGTCCGAAATTATGATGATCATGACTTGAGATGAAATCTTGTTAACATCATACTACATGCAATTGCACTGTCTTAACCCGAATACATTTTACTATCGTATAAAAGTTTGAACGTGCAGCTTTTTAATCCTAGTAGCAAATTAAGCTATATTTTCACGTCCAGTCACCAACCAGTCAGAATAATTAACTAGTATATACTTATCTTTATGTAGCGACACTCAGGAACAATGTTTCTATACAAATGCTTTTTATTTGATATTGTAACAATTGTACAGAACTGAATCAATTCATATTATAATCAATGAAGATCGTAAAAGGGAAAAACTACCGAATGTGACTCATTCAGAGTAAGGTTTTTAGCAAAACGTGTAAAAAATTGAACCCAGCAGGATTCGAACTTTGGAAACCCTTCAAGCGTTCTACCTGCCATAATGTGAAAAACATAAATAAAAATAAAAAAATATGGGATTGGATCAAAACATTATTTGATCAAATAGGCTATTATAAACACTTGCAAATCGTCAATTAATCTTCTAATAGTACTGACGTAACTGAAATACTTGACTCCCGGTACAATACCAGAAGCTACCACGCCAGCATCAAGGCAGTTCTGCTGAGAAGAGCTGGCGAAACTTAACAGTTGAGTTGAATTTGAGAAAGAATAACTAAAGTGACTAAAGAAACTATTTAAAACTGTGAAAGAATAATATATGAGTATTCCACAGACCTAGCAATAAGATATCTTATTTCAGTAAGGGCAAATGTAGTCTAAATATATTGCTATAATTGAATTCTTTTTTGCCAGAATGTACTGGACCCGTGTCGTTTCGCTTAGTTGCAAAGGGTGTATGTCCCTACTAATATAGGGCCTGTTAAAATAGTAAAGCCTTTGGGTCTGAATCACGAGAGTTGTATGTCACAGGAGTTTTAAAGTATATATTCACACTGTCAAAGGTTCATGTTTCGGGAAAATATTTAAAGCGTTTTCATTTTCTCTAGACTAGTAAGAAAAAATACAACGTTACTTTTCGACTCATTTGCCACATGTTATAGCCGGAAATTATGAACAAATGTCGCTGATTAATTAATTTTAAAATGTCAGTATTATAGTATTTTTAGTAGAACAATGAACGTTTCGTTCAATTTCATTTTGTTCGTTCGTTACGAATCCGGTAATATTGGTTTAAATTGGATGACACATACGGAATTAACGCCATAATATTTATTATTCCCTGAATGACTGAGAAATCTTTATACATTAATTATTATATCATAATTTTTATCTTACTATTTTCTATCTTTGGGTAGCAGAAATTTGTAAAAATCTCCCTACGAAAATGCTAAGAACAAAAATAAGTTGGAATAAGTGTATAAGATTTTTCAAATTCTAAAATGTTAAATATAAAATCTTCATTTTTTTGAAAGCGTTGAAATTTTTATACGTTTTCTTCAAATGTTTTATTAGGTATTATATAAGTTTACAAAGGTAGAAAATAGATAGCAGTACATATAAGTAATTAATTCTTAATCCATACTAATACTGTAAGTGCGAAAGCAGCTCTGTCAGAACGTCTGTCTGTCTGTGACGTTATAATGGCCAAACCGCTAAATCAAGGGTATTGAACAGGCTAATTTTTTCGAAAATAAGTCAAGGAATTTCATGGTTTTACTAAAAGAATACCGAATATACCAAACAGGTATATAATTGAGGCAGGCGAATCCGCGAGCGGGTCGCTAGTTTTTATGTAAATCAAGAATAAGTTTCATTTTATTTACAATCTGTATAGACAAAGTGATGTGAACGAAGTGATTTGGTACTCAATGTGATAAAGATAAAAAATATATATGTCCTGTTACCAATGAGCGTAACGCTACGGTAAAGGTATATTTCTTTCATTTAACCCTCTATCATCAACTAGTCCATCCACGCTTTCCGAGGGATCCTCATGATTTTCCACCAGGTCTCGAAGGTCAGCCAAGTAAAGGAGACCTTCGCTAAAATAACATGTTAGAAGCTATCATTTATCAGACTGATGCAGTTTAGATTTTACCCGAAATAGGATGACAGGCATATTCATTTATCACTAGTAATAAATCAAAGGTTGTTATTTCAAGGAAAACCTAGTCCTTGAAACGTTATATGAAAAATATCTCATTTTTGTCGCAACGTCTCTTACATTAGCAAGTTCTTTCGTTTTTATGATATCATACAGGGTATAATTATTATATAAAGGTTGATAAGACATTGCGTATAATTTTTTTTTAATTATTAAAAGCATCAAGATTTCTTTTATTCATAGGGTTGAAACAATATAACAATTTCACATAAAAAAGTCTTTAAATAACATGAAATCAAAATTTATCAATTTAAAGTAACTTAAAAATGCCCCTGAAAAATATACATTTATATACTAAGAGCACAAGTAAAACTTCTAACTCAGGATTCCCTTGACATCTTGTGGAACCACAAAAATGTGCGAAAACTTAACTTTAGCAATGTGATTAATGTCGTACCATTGGTAATGGAAAAAGTTTGATCGAGTTCGCATAATGTAATATAATTCGAGTTTGGTACCTGCCTTACTAGAGCGGATAAGTAGGTTACAAGTTAGTAATCTCTGATGAAGTAGATTTTTTATTTTTTCGGTTTCTCTATATTGTGGGGTTAATAAAGAGACAAAAAAATATTTTTTAAAAAAAGTTAACACACCGGGAATTGAACCCGCGCCTCTTGGAAACCGTCCAAGCGCTTTGACCGCTAAGCCGTACCATACATCCGGCTGCGCTACATTCTTATACGCTTATTACAACATATTTTTGTTATTAGCATCTTCATTTTTGTTGTTCAATTATTTTACGTTTTCTAAAAATGTTTTTCAATATCCTAAGTTGTGAATAACACTTAATGAATAACGCCTTTTGAAAACCATGTCCAAGCTGCGCCTTTTCGACAGATTCCAAGAGGCGCGGATTCGAATCCCGCTGCTTTAATATTGTATACGATTTCGAACGGAGTGTCTTGACACTTCGTTCACTCTAACTACCCGATATATGCTATGTGGCAAAAGCGTAAACCTGCTATAATGAATTATATAGTTGTAATATTGTCCCGTTGTTGAATTCTGCCATTCAACAGGCAATATCTCGAATTGGGCGAAAAGCGGCATTCTCTGCATCGTAATTGTGGGACATTATTTAAGTTACAAAAAAGATACTAGAAATTGTCAACTTTATATCCTTCAGTTTACGTATAATAAATTTCCTTTGCCTTAGGGAAAACATAAATATAATTAGACGTGAAGATGCTCTTCATCCCCTTTACCCTGCAGGCAGGCTATACGCTTCGTGTAAGTTATATATAATTAAAGAGAGGATCAGGAGTTCTATTTTCTTAATTACTTTACTTTAATGAAAACAAAGTGGAGAACGGAGTGTCTTGACACTATGTGTTTTATGACTAGTCAGCTACGCAGGATCAAGCGTGTGAAGCTGCTGGAAGATTTTTTTTAAATACATTTAATAGAACACTCCGTTTCAAAATTTGATTGATTATAGTGTGTCGAAAGGCGGAATTTACTAATTATAATTAGGCGGAATTTAATAATTATAATAATTTGGCGGCGCACTTCGTCTTGTATGAGCGGTAAAAAAAATTTTCCTTCAAGTGATGATCGAACCTAAAGCCATAATTTACAGTTAAGAGACTCTTCGACTGTGCACGGTGGCCTCAATTAAGCAATTTAATTATGACAATTCACCTTCAAATATTATTATATCATTTGAACCCTAAATTACCTTATACTAGATTCTTGTTAATCTTATTAACCACTGCTCCAACTGTTTTCAACAGGTACCAGAGAAATAATAAATTTTACCTTGTTACCCCGAATTTGTACCAAAATAGGGTCCCCGAGGGAATGCCCTGAGAATGTTTTTAATATGACGTGTATTAGATAAGTTACGTGCTAGGTGACGTGTATGTATTTCACGAAAATCAAATCAATTAAAAGTTTCAATGTTGATAAAATACAAGTATAAATAATAAAGATAAGTCATAGAAAAAATAAACAACAGTCGATTCGAAAAGAATTATGTTATTTCCTCGAGGCGAAGGAAGTTCATTACGCACTGTTTCGAGGCTGATGTTAGCAATTGTCTTGTGTAATAATATTTTTCTATATTATATGAATATAGTACTATAAATAAAGGTCATCATGGCGCTGTGGAACGCTTCTGGGTTCGATGCTCACTCGGGGAAATGATTTTGTTCAGCTAGGACGTTGGCGTTGTAAATAGTACTATATATATATATATATATTTTTTTTGGTTTGATATATCATGTCTCAAAAAATATTTTCCATTGAGTTTCTTGTGTTGTTCTTCTCTGGTCTAAGGCATTAACTTTAATCAACCAATTTTAAAGTAATAGTCGTTTAAAATGATACATATAATTGTTTTTTTTAATAAATATTTATATATAAAATAAAACTGACTGGTAATAGGTACTTATTAAAATATATTTTTTTAAAAAAATGAACAAACTATACTAAAAAATAATTCAAATTAGGAAAAAATACGCCTATTTTTCGGCATTTCAGAAGACCAAGACATGGCTACCCTGTTGTAATTGACAGTGTAGCCAAAAATAACTTAATGTCAAGACAGTTGCACCTGATGGATAAAATGAAGAAACGGGTGTACCTGATCCTCTCTTTTCGTCAAAATTTTCGTTTAAAATCTATATAAAAAAAAAAAAAAAAAAAAAAAAAAAAAAAAAAAAAAAAAAAAAAAAAAAAAAAAAAAAAAAAAAAAAAAAAAAAAAAAAAAAAAAAAAAAAAAAAAAAACGGGTAACTCCGCAATGCGGCTATCACTTACTACGGCTGATTTATATTAATTTTAACTTTTGAAACTACAAAAGCTTCTTTACTGTAGTAAATATTTTTGCATTTTAAAATATTCTAAAATATTATTCTTGTAAAATGTATAATGAAATGTTCAATGTTTACGTTTACCCAGTCTGGTAGCTAAGCGTGGCGTTTCGACCTCCATATTACACACATAATGTATATTAATTGAGCAGAAAGAAGAGAATGGAGTAAGTCACTTGGTTTTCTATATTCCCCTCATTTAACAACATGTGACATAAAGAATGGAGAAATTATGAAAACTAGCGACCCGGTCGCGGCTTCTTTCGCGGGCTTTTCCTAATACAAATTAAATTCATGGAAAAATTACAAAAAAGAGAGAATAAAAATTCTTATGTTCATCCGAAAACCCTCAAGTATCTCTATATAAAGTTAAATCACAATCGATCCAGCGGTTTGGCCGCGAGGACGTCACAGATAGACATAGTTACTTTTGCATTTATAATATTAGTATATTAAACCAAAAACATATTGTAACAAGTACATAAATGAATTAAGACTAAATTGATATATATATATAGGGTTAAATTGTACCTTGAATTGTCCAACCTCTACGTTATATTTTTTTATACGCGTTTAAAATATTTTTCCCATCCTAACAATAAAAAAAATACCTGACAATATGTGAAAGTAATGCAACCTAATATATTATTCTTTAGTTAAACTAATCTGGAAAAATATTTTGACAATATCAATACTGAATATACAATGAAATTTGAATTCATAACATTGTAAAAAACATTTGCTAATATATGAAATACATTTTTAAAAGTATTTAATAAGTACCCACCGCATTGCGGGGTCGTAAAGGTCCTTTGGGAACGTTCTACAGAACAGTTTTATATTATGTTCGTTTTATTAGAATTGTTTTTATGATTATCAATTGGCTCAGTGATAATGTATATAATATTAGCAGCTTCAAATTTTTTATCACCCTTCATGGTAAACGGAGATAATCTAGTGTTATGATTTTCTTACTCCACTTTCCGCAAATTTCCGAATTTAAGACGTTACGTATTGCATGGCGGAACTCAATGCATCGCTTTGTCTTACATGAGCGGAGGATTACATTTATATTATAATGATGGGAATGAAACCAGCAACCGATTGCATTTACAATCAAAAGCTGTTCAAGTACACCGAAATATACTTTTTGAGAATTTGTTTTCTATGTTTACGCATTACCTCATTTTTACCCCGTATAGAGACCCTAGTATTAAGACACTCACTTTTACACTTTGCGGAATTTTCGCAAATCTCTATCCTATATTTTCATTTTTTGCAGCCTCGCACTCTCGCATAACAGGGTAGTCAGAGAAAAATAAGTGAAATACATTTCATCCTACATTTTCTGCCCGAATCCGAGACATCGTGTTAAGCGACGGACCTCAACGCTACGCAAGATTATCTTATTTACCAGAGCGGAGATATGAAAATAATTAAATTATGATCGTTCCTCTGAATGGGAATTGAAACCACAACCAATAGCGATTACAGTCAGATACTGTCCACAAGGCCATCGTGGTGCAGTGGAACATGGATGAGATCTAGGATTCTAGAAATCCTCAACTCTAGATAATTTGACTGTGTGTTCTTATTGTGAGAATTAAAAAAACATTATGTTAAAAATATTACCTTTATAATTTAACACTTCTGTAAGCATATCTTTATCTTATACAGATACAGCAAATTATGTATACAGGAAATTCTTCCGCTTTAGAATACTTAAATACCCACGGGACGTAAAGTTATAACGTATGAATGTATGGAAACCAAATTCAACATATATTTTATTTTATCTTTACACATTTTGCGGCTAAGCTGTAACGACGTAAAATGCGGCGTTAAACTATAACACGTAATGTCTCTAAATCAAAATAACAATATTCTTTATTCGAATAGGCTTATTCGAACAAGCACTTTCAAATCGTCAATTAACATAAAATGTCAGTATTGTCAGTACTAACGGCAGATACCACCAGGAAATATAGTTTTACAATAAGTAACCCCCCGAGTGCATCAACATCATTTAATTACATTAAGAACGATTAGAAATAGACGGAGAAAAGTATTGTGTATCCATCCTAGTAATAACTACTAGTAATACTCATTGCATACGCAAGGTGCGGGAGATATGTAAAAAACTAAGAAGAATACTTTTTGAAAACGTATAAATTTGAATTTGAATAAATTTGAACGTAAAATTGTAGCAAGAGTCGAGTCGAGATTCTGTCTTGCCAAACGATTGTTCGGGGAATAATCTTTGAGTAGCAGAAATTTGTAAAGATATAAGATAAGAGAAATATAAGTTGTAATATGTGTATAAAAATTTTGACGTAGCTGGATGTAGACGCATGGCTTAACGGTCAGAGCGCTTGGGCGATATGTTTTTCAATTTCTTAAGTATGTGAATAACACTTTAAAACCTAACGTATTATGATCTGACCTGATAGCGTAAGCTCAAGCTTTAAGGACCAGGAGTTCAAATCCAATGTTAATTTCATAACATTTTAAAAGAAATTAAGTCGTTTACAGTATGTTAGTATTTTAATTAATACTTAAAATAGTTATTAAGTTTACTTAAATAGCAGTCATTACGTTAAATGAATATTTAAAATAGTAACTTATAAATTTTACTAGAAAAAGACAGTCAACAAACTTCAAAGCATTTTAGATAAAGCTTCTAAGAGATGTGCCATACCATGAAATTGAAGAAAAATTGCACTTAAAGTAGTTGACTGAAGTAAACTGTACTCGTATGTGCTAGTACTTTGGCCTCACTCCAGGAAAGGATCTTATTACGTTGTTAATTTAAAAAATTTTCACCTCAGAGAAAAGATTTTGCAGTTTAAATGAAACTTGTGGTTAGAAAATAAAATAGTCTTTATCTATATAGTTTTAAAATGGCTGTGGGTTCAATTCATACCAGAGGAAGTTTTTCAGGCAATGTATAAAAACTACAATTTAAACTTTATTAGTTTTTTGATCATTAATTATATGTCAACATTTTTTTCCGCATAGTAGGGTAGGATGAGAGAAGCAAAGCACTCCTCTACTTTCAGCTCGAATCAGAGACATTGCGTGCTCAACGCAGGGCTTTGTGTAGTTCTCCGGAGCGAAGTAAGAATTTAAAAAATAAACAAAAATAATTTTAATATAATTCTCCGAGTAGGCATCGAATCGAGTATACAGACGCAGTCGTACTGGGCCATAATAGCCACAAATACTCTATTGAACTGTCATAAAAATAAATAAACAATCAATAAAGATGATTATGTCAAAGTCAAGAATTTTTTTCACAATAAGAAGTTAAATGCTGCATTTTTTTAATGTCAAACTATTTTCCAGCGGTTCACTAAACTAATCTAACCTGAGAAGAACCTGTGCATTAAGCTTATCGGGACAGATTTATTAGTGACAATAATACTTTTGAAATAGGCAGAAGCGTCTTTTCACATTTTTTTTAAATTGTGATATATAGCATTTTCGGACGTTTTCTGGGATCCTATTGTAAAATCATACACATTGTGCCATATAAGAATTACGGGCCTGATGCAATCGAGTTACAGGCGCGGTAAGTTTAAGCTGATCCCTAGTATATATTATGTATATCACCGATTTTGGTACAATCATTAATATTTTTCTTTACATTACATTTTTAAATATATATTGAAACGCAACTATCAATATTGACCTAAATTTTTTGCCTTAAGGATTCTTTCGGGTCTAAGTTATAGATTGAGTAACTCGTTTTTACAAGAAAAAATTTTATTGATTGTGGCTACATTACCCCAAAGTATAGTGCCATAGGACATAATACTATGAAAGTAGATAAAGTAAAAAAGACGAGCCATTCCACCTCAGTTAATAATAAAATTTTTGTAACCGCGAAGGCTGCTGAGCTAAGTCTATTCGCCAATCCATCAATATGAGGTCTCGACTGTAATTTGGAGTTAATGGTGATACTGAGAAATACCGTATAATCAACAGGATCCACGGTTTCACCATTAAAAAGTACATCTGTTTTAACAATTTTCGTGTTTGGTGTTCTAAAAACTAAACACTTAGTTTTTTTACTATTCAATAGTAAGTTATTAGCATTAAACCAATGGTCTATTTCCGAGAGAGCATTATTTACATTATTACATATGTTTTGTCATCTTTTCCTTTTAAAAATCAATAAAGTATCGTCAGCAAACAATACTATCTTATGACTACTTCCAACTAGGTATGGCAAGTCATTTATATATATTAAAAAGAGGAAAGGACCAAAAATAGACCCCTGTGGGACCCACATACTGATTAATGCCCCAGGAGTGTTTTTGTCATTTACATCTATCCTCTGAACCCTATTAGCTCAATAAGTTGTCCAAAGATCGAGTACCTGTCCTTTTATGACGGTATCGGTATCGGTAATGTTTACTTAACGAGGCTGGCATAGACACAGGTCGAAAATTGTTGGGATTTGATGTACTACCCGATTTTAATTTTAGTATTACTTTACTTATATTTATTAAGTCAGGGTACACACCATACTTTATACAGTTATTAAATATGATAGCGAGGTGAAGAGCAATAGCGTCTATTTTACAACTAATAAGTTTAACAGAAATGCCCCATAGATCTGATGTTTTCCATCTAGGAAATTTCTCTTGTGTTGGCTTGTTGAAATTTAAAACCTACATGACAATTATGTACGCTCTCCTTAAGTAATGATACATAGTGATATATATTTGCTGTCGGACACCGTCTCACTGCGCCACGATGGCCTCCGTTCTTTTAAGATCTATTAAAAAAAACTTTTAAATTTAAACTTAAATAAAATAAATATCTGCATATAAAGGTATATGTAGCTAGATTTATTTGCTCAATTCAACAAATCCTCCGAAGTATGTCCTTACATACGTAACACATTTTGTACGCTTTGGAAATTCAAAGATAGCTATATCATTGCTCTGTTGTACGAAATTTTGGTATATTTATATATACCAAAATTTTGACTATAGAAACAAAACAAATTAGGAAGTGATTTTTGTGTAGAGGATGTGAGCGCTAATACAGATACATGCTTGTTTTTATTTATTCCTCCATATTATGAGAAGGTCTCCAAGTTAGTCGATTTTTGTCTGTGTTTTGTCAATGTCTTTAGTGATATGTAATCAGACAGAAGAAATAAAAACAGTTTTAAATACATAGAGCGAATGGATAATTCGCTCTATGTATTTAAATATACGGGCGGCGGGATAATTATATTTATATTGTTTTCATTTCAGTTCCGATGCACAACCATCAATGTCCTGATTTCAGGGAAAAGTGGTAAACCGGACGAAGTCTTGACACTTCTCCACTTTGTAAGTATAAATCTGCCTTTTTTTAAATAACTGCAACAATATCTATTAGATATGGAAATCGTATCTGATATAGGCAAAGGTGCTAAAGCGGACATCTAAACCACGTAATGTACCTGTTATTATATTTTCTCAACTTTTTCAACCTAAGCTTGAAAAAGTTTTGACGCAGGCCTTTTTTTTTTTTATTTTAAATTAGTATACCTAAGTTATTGACAGCTTCACGCATTATCCCGCATAGCAAGGTCATAGAGAAGCTAGTTCCAGATACTCTTTTCTCTAAATTCCGCCTGAAATCGAGACATTGCGTATTGGGTGGCGGAACAAAACGCCGCGCTTTATCTTAGGTACCTGAGATATAATGTGAGTATAATTATTTCTCCAAGTAAGAATAGAATCTACAACCAAACGTATTTACGGTCAGAAGTTCTTGTAATTGTGCAAAAGATCTCAAAGATTAGTCCTTGCTTATAAAGTTCCGGAGGTCTTAATTCGAATTTCGGATTTAAAATTTGGAATTCTGGAGATGGTAAATTTTTGTTAGATAATAGTAACGTAGCGGTGCTGGTGTCTTATCAGATGGGTATTAACGTTTAAGTTTTGGAAAATAATTTTGATTTCTGATTTCGCTTTTGTCCCAATAATAATAAATACTGTGTATAACAATAATTTACATAATTTTTTATTCTAGAATCTGTAAATTTTCAAGATTTTTATTCTAGAACATTTTACTTATTCTAAGTGTTTTTACTGTTAAAACATGATATCATATCTATTACATTTGCTCATTTCATTGTGTAATACACAGTATTACCAAATCATAAATATAATTGTAAATAATTATGTATATAAAAACGTTTACAACAAGAACTAATTATATTTTAAATGGCTGTTGGTTTAAATTTCTACTACAACAAAGAACGGCGTTGGGTTCCGCTGTTCATCATGCAACATCTCTTAAAGATAATGGAAAATCCACAACTATATGGTTAAACTCCAGTTTGCGTTTGTTGTTCCTGTTCAAACTTGAAACTAAAAAAAAATCTTTAAGAGGCAATAATAACAAATAAATATATGAAGTTTTGTTTTATTTCACTTAATTACGATTGCATAGAACTGCACTTGATTTAATACAAAGAAACTCATTTGATTATTTGTATAAATTTTCATAGAATTTTTATTTCTGAGTACATTTCAAGTTTAATTCTAATAATGATGATGGATATGAAGTCATAAGAAGTCATTGTGGGACAGCGACAGAATGTAAACGCGATTGATTGTGCGTTCGATTCCCACTTATTTTTACATCTCTGCTCTGGAATCTAAGACAAAGCACGACGCTCACGACGTCAGCCACTTAATATCTGGCTTTCGGACAAAAGTAGTGAGTAAGGGTGTTTTGACACTAGGCTCTCTCTCTCTGACTACCCTGCGATGTTGGAAAAAGCGTGAACTTGAGAAAATAAATTAATAATGGTGTTCAGTATTAAAAAAAGATTGTTTTCGTTATATGGGTATGAATGAATTGAATAAACAAAATATTAGATTTTATTTGTCAAATTCAAATTCGTTTTGTTAAAAAAGTACGCGTTTGTAACTAACGAGTTATTTCAAGTCCTGTTTCCAGATTTTTTCTCTCGTTTCCCGTTACCTTTCATCCGTAGACGTTACGTGTTGAGTGTTGATGTTGTTTTACGCAGCGCAACTTTCTTATCAGAGATGGGAAATGGGAAAAACATTGCGCAGTAACAAAGCGTCTGACTTTACACGCGATGAAAGTTTATTCGATCACGTAAAAAAATAATAAAAATAATATGATATCTCTCTCCGGTGATACAAAGCGCGACCCGGGGTCTGTTGAATTGTTTTTCCACCACTCAACTACCAACGCCTCAAATTCAATCGGAAAGCGGAGAATGGAGTGTTTTGACACTAACTAGGTTTTCTCTGCTTGTTATATTAAAAAACACTATGTGCACTACTAGAACTTACTGCAAAATTTATTTTATACGTACATGGCTATTTCTAGATTACAATCAAATAATAGATTCAAAGTATATTTTTGTATAGACTCTGTCGATGCGCGGTCTCATCTAAAGACTTTAATTGAATTTTAAACAAGAATATTTAAATTTTAAATTAGCTTAAGTAGACGATCGTAATAGCATAATGATATTTTTTTGCTTGAAGCATTACTATAAAGAAAAAAGGCAAAGCATTTCGTGGCATTGTACGAGTATGTTATGTGGCGTAACTCAACGCCGCGCTTTATCACGCCGGAATGGGGTGGTGGTGGTGGTGGTGAAAATTCTATTTTGTTGGTTTCTTCTCAGTTTAATGAAATCAATATTCTCCTCATGAAATACAAAGTAAATGGTTATAACTACAATGTAAACCTGTGATTGAATACCCATGGATGTAGGTTGAAAATTTATTTAAGGATAATAATTGACATATTTTTGTTGTTTCTTATATCTTACTAAATGAGATAAACTTATAATTTAGTTTGCATTAAAAATAACTAACTGAACTAAAAATAATAAAATAATTAGTGATATATCTTGCCTAATTTTATAATTTGCTACTCGGGGGAATGATTATGTTTCAGTTATCTTCATTTCTCTGCGATGGCTGAACAAAACGCTGTGTTGAGCTTCGTTTCGAAAGTGAAGATTGGTTTTTCTGATTGACATTAGGTCCTTTTGATACCACTTTTTTCTAAAAGCATATAAGAAACATCCATACTGTAATAAAAAAAATTGTTACTATTGTTAAATATAACTTTACTTACAACCATCGAGTTCATTAAATAATATCTCTATCGACACGCTTCCACCTTATTGTGTACAGATGTTGTCACGCGTCTTGACAATAACTTCACATTAGGTTTGGACATTTGAACTTGACATTAGATTCTCTTGACATAAGGTCCTTTCTGCCTGCCTCGGAAAAAGTGTGAAGCTGTTTTGAAACATGAACGCAGGTGGACACAAACCCGCGCCTCTTGGAAACTGTCCAAGTGCTTAGACCGCCAAACCATGCCAAGCCAAGCGTCCCACACCTGGCTATGTCAAAATTCTTACCCGCTTATTACAACTTATTTTTGTTGCAAGCATCTCTGTAGAGATATTAAAAAAAAATTATATTCAGGGTTCTTTCGGCTATTCTTCGAAATAAAAAATATGTTTAAGAATAATGATTTTCTTATCTACATTTGTTTAGGGCGATTTAAATCGATATGGTAATTTACTGTTGCTTTAGGGATCTCGCTAATATTGTTAAGATTAAGTCTCTTGATAATGCGACGTGACAGTTAAGTTTTATAGGCGACCTTACAGAATGGTATAAATTTAAATAATGTAATTTGACATCTTAATGGAGCCCTCACTGTCGTGGTGATTGTGACTACCAAGGTATATGGCCGCGTAAAATACGCTTTACCTTAGCAACATGTTTGTCACCTTATACAAAAGTATATGTCAAATGCATGCACTTTTTCGCTGTATTAATATTGAGCATCTCTGCATAATACATTTTGTACGGTAACTGAAAATGATTTCAATTGAAATTACGAATAACGTCTCTACATAGAAAAGTGCAGTATTTTATATTATGACGTGACGTGATGGTTACAGGTTCAAGTTTATAAAAACATATTTTTTAGTAGAGATGCTTGTTTAGTGTTTTCGGGTAGTAAAAACTGGACCTGGGTTGGTCAGGCCCTAATAAAAGTCAGAGTGAGGTATCATACCAAATCCTATTCAACAAATCAGTAAAACAAATAGAAATACGAAGCGCTGATATTATACTAGAATAACGGAAACAAAAGAAAGAGAAATGAAGTAAACGATTTCTTGCCAGCGAGAACTGCTATTGCTACAGCGTGCCGTGAAAATACAACGTAAACGTTTTATACGTTTTCTAAAAATGTTTTTCTATGTCCTGTTTGAATAACACTTAAAAAATGATAAATAGACATTAGTTTATTTTATTCATGAACTATGTAAGTCACATAGTGATAATTCACTCGACTTTATACAATACACTCGACCCGTTTATCGCCAGAATTTGAGTTGAGTGGCGAGTGGCGAGTAGTGAGTGGCGGAATTCAACCCCGCGTTTTCTACAACAGCAGAGAAACGAAAATAATTTAAATATAATCCTTCCCCAAAATAAAGATCGAGGCTACAACAATCAGAAGCTGCCTGATGATTTGAAATTTACGTGAAAACCTAAGTCTCCAGATTCTTTCATAACGAAATATAACCAAAAAACATAAAAACACTATAACCAAGCAACATACAAGAGTGTGGTCGTTATGTAAATCCAGCTAATAGAATATTCAATATCAGCTGTTATAAATATTTAAATGACGTCAAAGGATATTGTCGTCACCGGATATGGACGGAGGCTGTATTGATATTGGAGATTGAGTTAGGGATTTGTTGCATAATATGTTGATATAATTGTTGCGTTAATGTATAAAAATGAGAAGTTCGTAGTTTTTATAATAGGCTAGCGACCCGCTCGCGGCTTCGCCTACGTAAACTACACGACCAAACTATTTCGTATTTCTTTCCGCCCGCGTTCTTACCTTAATCACAAATTTTGCTCAAATTCACAATTTTAATGGTTGTAACTTTTTTATTTATGAATCGATTGATATTTAATAAAATAAATCGATTAAGCCTTTTCTGAGAAAGCGTGCACAAACACAAATATATTAAAATATGAAAAGGTAAAGAAAATTAAAAAAGGTTATTTAGGGTTCTATTCTATGTTTGCCCTCAATATTTTTTTTCATATATCTTATATGTACAGACAGCTATCAGTGTTACATTTTTATGAAGTGTATAAAAAACTATAATGAATTATTTATTATTAAAAAAAACGTTTTCGTACTTATAGATATGTGAGAAAGAAATGCCTCTTTATATATCATAGTAGGCAGAGATAACTTAGTGTCAAGACTCTTTATGTACGTTATAGTTTGAAATCCAGAGATTGCGCGAGTCGCTAAACTCAACGCTTTGTCTTGCCAGGGCGGGCAAATTAAGTTAATTTTAAATTTACCTACTATATTCAACAGTTCAGTTTTCATTTAACGTAATATATTTTTTTGTTGTCTAACTAATTAAGCATACAATGTTACTAAACCTATTTTGAAAATCCAATTTGAAGTATTAAAAGTTATGTTCTAGAATTCGTACTTAATGAGTAAGTAATTAACTTAGTAAATACCGTAATTAAATTAGTAAATGCCGTAATTAAGTTACTAAATACGGCCAAACCGTTAAATCGATTGTGAAGAAATTTTATATAAAAATACCTGAGGGTCTTGGGATGAACATAGGCTCCATTTTTCCAATTTTTTAGGAATTTCATTGTTTTATGAAAACATATAGTTCACGCGAGCAAAGTCGCGAGTGGGTCGCTAGTAACTAATACTAATAAAAAATCGCGGCTTTACAAATTATATACCTTTTTGAATTTATAGGCCTAAACTCTTGTTTAGCATAACGGTAGTTTCGATAAGCTACAGTAAAATTGGTGAAAGTAAGAGGCGATGGAGTAAAATGGGTCACCTCAACTTTGTTCGTAGCAAAGTTACAAACAGGTTTTTGTTTAATTGTAGTGGTCTGGACTTACAGGCCGAGCTTCAGATTGTAATTTGTAGCTTAACTTCAATTTCTGGCGACAATATTTTTTCATGTTTGTATGAAAACTTTTATAAACACTATGAAGTGAAAGAGAAGAGACGTGTAGAGAGAGAGAGAGAGAGTATTTGTTATAACTATTGAAATTATTATTTATACCTCACAGGAATATTATTTGTTAGAGCCTAAAATTACAAGGTTTCAATATCCATCGAGGCGCAGAATTACAGTCTCTAACTGTATCTGGCATAGTTGTGACTTCAAGTCCCTCGCAGAGTAATAGATCAATATTATATTATTTTCATTTCTCCGCTTTGGTAACAAAACAAAGCGGGGCGTTGAGTTCCAACACTTAACACACTATGTCTCGGATTCGGTCAGTGTAAAATTGAGCATTTTGACACTAGGTTCTTTCTACCAATCCCTGTTAAGCGAAAAAAAAACGTGATACCAAAAATATATAAATTCTTTCATCAAAATTTGACAGGTAAAGCTTGAAATTATAGCTATCTTTAAACGCAGAAATGCTAGAGTAACTCTTTCTGTCTATCTAAAACAAAGGAAGTATAAAATTGTAAATACTTTTTTCTTTTATTATGATTACAAGTAGATTTACGAACTATTTAAATAACTTTTAATATAACTGCTATTATGTATCCCGAGCCACTAATAAAATGCTCAGAACTCGAACAATGTGTCTCGTGTGGGAGCTACGACTATTTTAGTATATAATACTAGGACTAAATATAAAGAAGTAATATCTTTTTGTATTTGGATAAAACTATTAAAGAATATTTAAAATATATTATTTTATAGCAAAGCAGGGTAGAGAGAGAGAAAGTATCATCAAAATACTCCTATCTCTATTCTCTACTTTCCGCCTGAATTCGAGACGCAATGTACAGACATCGCACCGACAAGACAGAGCGGAGAAATTAAAATAATTTAAATATAATCATTCCCCTGAGTTCGAATCGATCAAATATATTATTTGATATTATTATATTAGTACGTTAAATAAAAGCTTTGGAGTGAAGAGAAATATAACATTTGGCACAGTTAAAGTTTTTATATGGAGAAGAATTAAAGCAAGTGAATAGTTTTTAATAATGCCTTAGAAATATACTAAGTTAGCAAAATAAATATGACCACACTGTCCTGTATCTGGTACAGACTTTTGTTCTTAGTATTACTAAGATACGTTACCAAGGTAACGTGTATTTGACGCATCAACGGGGTTGGCAGTGAATTTAATTCAATTAATATTGTTTTTGTATAAAACGTAATATTTTTATATTTAAACTGCCGAAATATTCTTAATACTATTCCTTTGTTTTCAATAATGTTAATACAAAATTTAGTAAAATACTAAAATTTAACAAAACTATATAATACGTACGATACGTACGTACGTTATATTATTGAAAAATTGGCAGAGTGCCAATATTAAGTAGAGTTACTCTTCACGATAGTTTGTTTAACACCAAGTAAAGTTTTATAGAAATGTTAATCTTGTAAACAGCTAACAGCTCACACAGCGTTTCGGCTTGAGTTTCACCACTCATTGCACTCCACGAATTCAGGCGGAAAGTGGAAGATTAAAATTAAAATATAAGAATTGACATTTAAAACTGTTTAGAATTCACAATGGTTTTGGCTACACGTCGCCGGGTGGCTATTTTTATTTCTTCATATAAATTGTATGCAGTAATATGAACCCACAATCACCGTGCGCATATCAGGCATGTCCTAGCTTCGATACGATGGCGTCAATTTCAAAGTTCAGTACGTTATCCCCTATAATGGGATTTTGATCCATGTCCTATATTGATTCATTTGTAATACAAACACGCGTGAACGAAAGTTAGTCAATGTAATTTACTGAGACTCTACATAACTATATAGAGTTTCACTACCTTGATAGAAACAACATAGTATATTAACACTAGCTTCTCCCTGCAAAGCTAAAACATTAAGCATTCAAAAATGTGTTAAAAAATATATTAATCTATAAAAGTTTCGTAAATGAAGAAGCTTTTTCCATACAAAGTGAACTTTGAAGTAAACATTGTTGGTTTAAATGCCATAATTGTTGATGGCAGTGGGTCAACAGTAACAGCTGGCTGGACGCCAACGCGTTAGGAACGTTTTCTTATGTACTATAAAAAATATTTTTTTTTTAGTATTTAAATATTTATTCGGCAAGAATTTTGCTTGTACCGTAATTCTATATGGAGTATTAGTATTTTTATTCACATAACATACTTTTATATATATTTACATGTATAACATTATTAGATAGAAGGTTAGAAGGACAATTTGTTAAGATTGTTTATCTATGCAAAGTTTTATCTTATCGTTATGGTTAAACAAAGTTTTGGGTACCGGGGAGAGGTAAAGGAAGAGCGTATGACTAAAAAAAAATCGTTCACACTCATAAGACAAAATATATAATTTATTTTCGAACGAATTAACTTGGATTGTTTTTAAAATGTAAAAAACCATCTGATCTGTGGTCCAGTTGTGACGTATTGCTTGATTGGCTAGACTATTTAAAGAATATATTGCAAATTCAGTTCAGTTCAGTGTCAAGACATTCCGGTCACCACTTTCCGTCCGAAATTAAAATATTGCTTGTTGATTGGCAAACTCAACGCCTTGCTTTGTCTTATAGCGGATAAAAGCGGTAATATAGCGGAAAAAAGAAAATACTTTTAATACAATCATTCCCCTGAGTGAGATCGAACGAAATCGGAATCGCAGATTGAAATCTTGCTATGTGCCAATTCTTAGAACAAGCGTTAGGTCCTCTTATCCTATGAGTAACTATTAAAAGTACTATGAATAAAAATATTTTTTAAAGAATTTGTATAGCTTAGGTATATCATTGTTTTGAAGCTTAAGCCTTAAAGCTGTCAGCTGAACAATACTAAGTTGTTACATTTTACGAAGTAGAATAGAAATATAAAGAGCTACAGTTACTGGTCTAGGTATGGTTTGAGAATAAAAGCGCACATTGGAAGTCAGATGTCAGTTATGTAGATGTCAGTACTATATTCTTATCATTTACTTGTAGACTTGTTGACGCGTGAAATACATGTTGCCTCAGCGTGTTACTTAATACAATAGTCTATGTGAAACATGTGTGACATACACTATTGTATTATATTGGTAGTGTGTATAATATTAAATTTATAAATTTATTGTATGTTTTACATATTATGTGTTAATTATTATACAAAATACTGGCACTTTTTTAATTTTACATTTATTATAACAAGACAATAAGTTTGTAACATGCTACCACTTTTATAAAATTTATATAAACTCAAAAGATCAAAAACTGATAAATTATTGGTTTTGTGGTTTTGAAATTATATATTTATAGTCAAGTTTAAGTTCAAATTTTAATGTAATATTAGATTTCTAACAAATAAAAAAGCAACTGTTGAGTGCCTCGCTGGCTCTTTTCATCAGAAGTGCCTTCCAAGTCGATGGGAGCTTGTTGTGTTAATTGACGAATCGAAAATACTTGTAATAGCGTATAATTTTACTTTATATTGGTCCAAGTGTTTCTCTTATACTTTAAAATGTATTTTTACAGAGTTCAAAGTAAGAAAATTTAAACTATAAACGATAAAGACCACTCATAAAAAATAAGCAAGAAATTGCTACAAGTGTTCTGTAGGTAAGTTTAACCAACTGTCAAGATAGTTAGAACTTGAAAGTTCGAGCAAAGCTAAGTCCTTATAACTTTGTAGATTCGCATCGGAAGTTTGGAAAAGTGTTAATAGTGTTCATGTGTTTGTATGTAGAATGAAATTTAAATGTAGAGTAGTGTGTAATCTAATTTCAAGGTTTTGACTTGTTTTAAGTTTTTGGGAAAATAACAAACAAATTATAATTAAATTACAAACTGCAGTCACTGTCTCGTCAAACGGATAAAAAATATATACTTAATTAAATATGACTAAAATTTGAGCGGAAAGTGGAGCATGGAGTATTTGTGACACTACGTTTTATCCGCTGCGGGAACAAATGTGGAGCTGGTTATTAAAATAAATACTACTAAGTAAAACGAAACTAATGTTTAGTAACGATCTATAGTTTGTTTCAGTGAAGTCTTCGAAACGTCGGTTTTTCTAAAATGTATAACCGAATCCCAAAACAAACAAGTTTAAAATAGTAGAATATTTTATATGTAAAGTAATCACAAAAGTAAAGATCCAAAACGCATGCAAATTCTGCTGCTTACAAATTTGTATATGAAATTTAAATATCAATCATGAAGGTCCATAGTGTTGTGTTGAGTCCATAGTGTTCATAGACTTGCTATGAGTGAGCCTTTCACATCCCATTGAAATGTGCATGTAATTATAGTTATATTTAATTTCATCTTCACGCTTTTTCCCTTATTGTAAGTCAAGTCAAGATACTCCGCTTGCCCTTTTCCACCTGAGCTCGAAACATGGGGGGCTAAGTTACAGAACTTGTCGCTGCCCTTTGCCTTACCAGAACGGGGAAAAGAAATAATTTAATTATAAGCATATTCATTTTAAATATCTGGACTCTCTTAGGGTACACAATAGATATTATTACTTATGTATTATTATAAATGCGCAGAAGAGTAAGACAGGTGGAGGTTATTTCCCCGAAACCGGTCACTAAGGCGTTGGAAGACGTCTGCAAAACTATGGATTGGACCGGCTTCGGAATCAGTGTAAACGGCGAGTATATTACGCATCTCAGATTTGCCGACGATATTATCATCACGGAGTCACTGGAAGAGTTAACCGAGATACTACAAAGGCTGAGTGAGTCTTCGCGGCGTCTCGGTCTTGATACGAACTTAAGCAAGACTAAAGTCATGTTAAATGAGCAGGCCCGATAAACTTTGACGGCACCGACCTCAAAGTTGTTTGTGAATATATCTACCTAAGGCAAATTATTCAGCTTGGTAGGAACAACTGCGAAATGGAGGCTGATCGGAGAATACACCTAGGTTTGGCAGCGTTTGGCAAATTGTGTCAAACTTTCTCGTTGCATATACCGCAATGACTGAAGACGAAAGTCTTCAACCAGTGCGTCCTGCGACTTACGGTTCCGAATCGTAGACAGTAACAGCCGGCCGAGTTAACAACTTTAGAGTCACCCAAAGTGCTATGGAACGAGCTTTTCTCAGAGTATTTTTAAAGGATAAAATTATTAATGAAGCTATTCGGAGGATAAAACCGAACTAATCGAGATTGCACACAAAATTAGTACGTTGATATGGCAGTGGACTAGGCTGGACATGTCGAGGGACCTATGACCATTGGAGCAGAAGAGTCCTAGAGTGGAGATCGTGGGTTGGCAAGCGTAGCGTACCTCTAGCGGGACCTCTGGCGCACTCTGGGGGAGGCCAGCAGTGGACAGGAAAAGGCTGATTTGATTGATTGATCGAAAAATTTCAAACGCATTAACATTAGCATTATATTTTCGCCTACCAAAAATTGCTTAAAGTGACTATAGAAGTTTACACTTCAAAAATCTAAAATTCTGTTATAAAAAATCTTACGCGTATCTCACATACCGCTTTCAAACCTTATACTCGTATATAAATATTTACTCAAACGACTTCGATAAGCGTGAACTGCAATTCTAAATCAAACCTGAGAAACTGATGTACAAATATACTATATTATTAATATACTCGTATATATTTTTTTCTTTGTCATTTCTATATTTGCACATCTTTCTTAAATAGGGTAGAGAGAGAGAACAGGTTTAAGGCATTCCGTTCTCTACGGTACACCCATTTTAAAGTCAAAAGGTGTTCAGTCGCGGACTATGTTTTACCAAATTACTTTGAATTGTACCTAAATTTACAAAAATCTTGTGTACAGTGAAATCCCGTTTTACTTATGTTGCATTCATATAGAATAATCTAGAATATTATATATATTAAAGGAAAGAAATCGATATTAAAATAAAGTATCGAGAATTTATGCTCATATTATATTTACTTGTTACCAACCATCAGTTGTAGAGTTACAAACTTTTTAACTGCGCCATTACATTGTATATATATATATATATAAATACAAATATAAATATTTATACCAGCCTCTAGTACAAGAGTAGGCGTAGTACGTGAGTTTGAATTTAGTTCACATAATAATTCAAGCGTACTCCTCGAGTTAAGATAAACTAGAGTGGTTTCTGTGCGCTACTTAGAGTTTTGAATATTTAGCTAAAAGCTTACTTCTATACTTTAACTATAGAGAAAAAGATTTTCAATAAGTCAATACGCCTTAATATTTTCAATTAAAAAAAAACGATCGTAACGCAACGTTGAAGCCATTTTGGCGCAGTAGACTCCATCTGTCTGTACACGCAAACGCGTGGTCGTGGGCTCAATGGGGAGAACGTTTGGGGAGATCGTTTTTACATATTTTTTATCATTTCTCCGCTTACTTAGTTAAGGAGCAGCGTTGAGTTATTAAACACTAGGTTCTCTTTGACTACACCGTGAGAGTAACTTAAAGCTTTAGAATTATAGAGACGTATTTATAAGTAAATAATATTCTTATTTAAAATTAATTACTAAATGTATCAATACACAAAGATTCCCAATCGTTACTTGCATCCCGAATTAGAGATGTTTTCCACATTTCATTCACTTTTAATTATGAAACATCACTTTAGAGCTAGGAAATTAAGCATTGCGACATGCGTTAGTGGTCGTAGCCAGTGCAGGATACTTGTCTGTTTTGAGACAGTTGAGATATAAACACTTTCTGTCAGAGTAGGAGAGCAAAGATAAGAAAATAAATGATTTGATTGTTGGTACACAACAAATTATTGCCGTTCGTGGCGCAGCGGGACAGCGTCTGGCTGTAAGCGCGATTGGTTGTGTGTTCGATTCTGATTCGGAGTAATGACTATATTTAATTAAAAAGACAAAGCGTGGCATCGAGTTCCACCACTCAACATCTAATGTCTCTAATTTGGGTAGAAAGTGTCGGGAACGGAGTGTCTTGATACTAGGTTCTCTCTGAAACACATTTATTAACATCTACACACAATTCTCCAATTGCAAGGCTGAAATACTTCGATCTTTATTTTTTGCTTTTTGTAGAGTTTACGAGTGTTTAAAAACCAGACAAATAAATTGTAGTATAAAAAATCACTTACAATATAGGCGGATATTCGAATCTTCAACTACAGTGATTCATAAAAGAAACTTAGCACTCACTAACTGACTAAGAAAGTTTATATTGTAAAGGCAAACTAAATCATTTTCGTAATTATGATAATAATAATTACAAATTAATTTTAAACGAAGTCGGTTAAAAATAATTAATTTTGATAGAAATTAAAAAGTGGCTAACGAGTTTCCACTTCATTTCTGTAGAGCTTTTCGGCGACGACAAACAAAAAGTTTTATCAATATATATACTTTGGAAAATTAAAAAGATTTATTATTATAAATTGGGTTTTGAGGTCATCGAGGCGCAGCTAATATTGTCTGAATAATAATAAATCATGTGATGGTCGTAGATTCACTTCCTAGTTATTCAGAAATTATATAGCAATGTGTTTTATAGTATACATCACTTTGGTCCAACAAAGTGATGTATACAGACAGACAAAGAAAAGTGATAAATCACTCCGAATCCCAATTTTGCCAATTATTTTAGACATAACGAATTATATCGCAACGCTGCTGGTTTTTAGTTAATTTAAAAATGTTATTATTCTTCATCGTCCACTCTTGATAGAGTGGTCGTGGTTGATGATGATGCATTTTCACTTGTCACAGAGTCTTTAGCATCTCACGTAGCGTTAAAATATGTTATATAGTGGAAGAATTTGATTTTATATTTTTTCTTTGAATTATTGTTTTAATATTTTTTTTGAAAATTTCAAACACGTTATCACTGTTATTCTTGAACAATGAAAACCAAACTATGGCTTTAAGCTTAAAATTTAAATTATAAATTCGATTCGAAAAAATTCGACCAAGAATGATACGCATTTGCATATTCAATTTTATAAAATAAAAACTGTACAGTATCTATAGTTACAAATCTTTCTTTATTTATATAGAGCTATTCAGTTATAGGGAAAATAATCATCATGATCATTTGACTAGTTGGGCGCAGCAGTTCTGGGTTCAAATCGTGTTTGGGAAAATTAGATTTTTATTTAAAATCAATGTAAAATGACTTTATTCATAATCGTTTTTATATATTTTAAATATGTAGCATCCCTAGTTTTGTTTTAAAACTGTTTATCTCTTTGTTTAATTTATCATAAATAAACAATTCTAGGTATATTCTGGAAATTTGGCGAAGTTCATTAACTTCAAAATATGGATAACGTAGGAGGGTGGGTAGTCGAAGAGCGTAAAATATACTGCCTCTGCATATCTCATCTCTCTGTGACTTCATCACGGCCAAACCACTGAACCGAATGTGATAAAATTTTGTATACAGATATTTGAGGGTATAGGGATTATAGGCTACTTTAGTTTTTCCAGGAATTTTATTATTTTACGATAAGGCCGTCGAAAATCCGAAAATTAAACATCTCATATTTAAATAGAACTGCGGAAATCATTTTGTATTGTATTGTTATCGATGAACAAGCCATATTGTCTTCTAATATAGTATACATTTGTACTTATTATTAGCACTAATACATGCATGTATGCAACTATGCAGCTCGGATATTATGTCATTGTTTAGCCTAGTTCTCGCGTAGTCAGATTAATAGACGTGAAATTCTATAGTGTTGATGTTCGATTCTCACCTCTTGTTCACTTCAGGTCTCAGTCTTGCTTCAGCTTCAGTCTTGTTCAAAATATTTATTTTTTCACAAAAAAATAAACTTTCGTCGTCATAATTATGGCATTTTATAAATTTAATTCGAAAACACTCAATAATTGAACGAAAAAAATTGAACGAAAAGTGGAGAACGGAGTGTTCTAACATTAGATTATTTTTTCCTACATTCTCTATATGCAGTAAACGTGTAACTAAACAAGTATATAGCTATAGTAGATATTTTGTTCATTTTGAAAAACAAGTAATTCATTATATTATAATCACGTTTTATGACTTTCTTAGGAACTTGCTTAGTGTTAGCTTCTACTACGATTTCAGCTACAATTGTCAATACTCTTACTCTACAAATTAAAAGTCTAATATATACGTAGTTTGGAAATTATTGGGCCTATATATGTGTTTTGGTATCGTTTTAGTGGAGTAGAAATGTCTTTGATTGCGTCGGATGGTTGTGGGTTCAAATTTTTTGAGGTAATATCTATATTTCCAATTCATGCCTCTATATTTTGCTATGTAGTGACTTTGTCTAGAAAATACAGATGGGAGTGTTTAAATTAATTGTGCCATTTCAACTTTTTTTAAAAGTTTTATTCACATACTTAAGAAATTGGAAACATATATTTAGAACACATATAAAAATCTCACTATAGAGATGCAAACAACAAATATAAGTTGTAATAAGTGTATAAGAATTTCGACGTAGCCAGATGTAGAACGCATGGCTTAGCGGTCAAAGTGCTTGGACGGTTTCCAAGAGGCTCGGGTACAAATCCTGCTGCGTTCAAATTTTTACACGTTTTCTAAAAATATGTTTTTCATTATGTTAATTAAATAACTATTTAAAAAGAAAAAAGTATCTTTTCGCTTTTCCCTAAGTAAGTAAGAGAGAACCTATATCAAGACACTTAGTACCCCAGTTTTCGTCCGATATGAAGACTTCGCGTGTTGGATGGCGGAAGTCACACCGCATTTTGTCTTACTAGAGCAGATAAAAAAGTTAAATGTTATAATTGTCTAGAGAAGGTATTGAATCGCATGTACAGACGCTGTACTACTGCGCCATAATGTTCTAGCAAACAACAAAAGTAATTAAAAATAAATTTAATTAAACTAGTATTTACCAAAGGTAAAATAGGTAATAATTAAAAAAACTATTATATGCACTTTACGATAGTGGCACTTTACGTAAATGCGGTTTATTCGTGGTACGGATACTAATATATAATGTAACTACTTTGCGTTATAACGCGGAGAAAATATATAGGCAACATGTACGCGATTAATCTCCAAACGACTCTATCTATATATATATAAGACTCAATTATAGTTTGAAATAGAGCTTTTATGTAATATGTATATTTTTTATAATAATAGTGAATAGATGTCCAGCCTGGGAAATATTTATGTTTATAATATATAGTACTTTGATACCTTTTTACACTGATCAAACAAAGTGAACGTAAAAGTGAAGTTTAGAAAAAAAAACAAAAAATAAAAGGACAATGGCGATTTTCATGTTTTTACTCTCATGTATATCTTATTATTTTGCCCTTTAAGTCGACATAATGCTGTAATAGAGCTATAGCCATTATATTTTTGAAGCAATAAAGTTTGTTCATTAGAACTCGAGGACAACTGGCTCGCGTCCAAACATCCGTTCTCGAATTACGATTTAATTCAATAATATACAATTTCTAGGAGACTTAATGGAAAGAAACGCTGAGCGTAGACAATATGGCAAAAACACAACATAAGAAAAAGATAAATAATACTTTTTCAGTTTTGAATTATCAAAGGAATATTTTTAACATTTTTAAAGTATTATTCACACACTTAGGAAATTGTTTTAAAAAAGTTTTTCTCAGAGGAAGTCCGAATATAGCAGGGAAAGCAGACGGACCCTCATAATATGAGGAAAATAATAATACTCTCTCCATTTAGTGCCTAATTTCCAGATATTGCGTGATGAGTGACAAAACCCTAAAAGCATTCGCCTGAATGGGAATCAAATCCACAACCTTAACCATTACATCAAAGTCAAATACTGTCCTGCTACGCCAAGATGATATTAATGATTTTTCTGTATGTGTATAAAACATTAAGAAAGAAGTTGTTGTAACTGGACTCTCTTTACCGCTTTGTCAAAGTGCAAGATTCCGCGTATTTACTCAAATTAAAATAATAACTATTTGAGGTTAAGCTACTCTAAACACGCACTAGAAATATTTCAATTTCACATTTCATTTTTTTTTCACATCTCATATATAGTCCAACTCTATATCGTAGTTGAGACTTCTTCGACAGTTGACTCTATCTAGAAATCGTAATGTATGTCACGAGAGTATGGTCTAACTCCACAGCTATAAATATGGGAAAATGTATTGAACAATTTCATTGATCAAATGAATTGAATGTGTTACTTAAGTAAAATATATTTTACAAAATATTTTGTGGAGAATTTTTGTTGAAATACCTTAAAATTTATTGAATGTTTTAGATTGGGAAGGTTTTGTAATTTGTTTATTTACTAATATGATATAATAAAGAAGGAAAGTTATCTTATTTTATTATTTTAAAGTGTCATACTATCACAAATGACACACTCACTATATGAAAAACAAATTTAGAAAACCCGAGAGATTTCAACCTGCACCTCTTGGTATTCCGTTATGTTCAAATTTGTATTACAATTTTACACTCTGTTTAGAAAGAAGTATTTTAAAAATGTCTATATTTCTAAAATAAAATTTAGGTTTTGGTTCTTTTTTTGTCTTTGTAAAATGTGAAAGGCTACGAGACAGACAAGTCGAGACTAAAGATATTTATTACTATAGACGGTTAAGTAAATATGAATAGAGAAAATAACAAGCTGATATGATGTGTCTTTTAGGTAAATTTACCGTACTTAACTATATCGCAATATAATTTTAGTGAACCAAAGTTCAACTTGAAAGTTAAAATAAACTCTATAAATGTAGCATCTAAAGTTTAGTTTGTTTAGCTACAGCGCTTTGTATGCAAATTAAATAAAGATCGACATCTCAATGTAAAATGAACCAAAGGTAGAGTTTAAGAGAATTATTATCATTTAGTTTGAAAATCTTTGATAAGGAAATGCAATTTATTAAATTTTTACTTGTACATACGATAATGTGTACTCAAACAATACAATTTGCTACGGGAAACCTTGATTGAAATCCTGTAAAAACTACAAAATTAATGTACTGGCTATGCAGTAAAAAGAAAATAAAGTCTTTAAAATCCTTAAAAATATTACCTAATAAGAGATGTTAGATTAAGTTATTACATATTTTCCAATAGCCTCTCCATAATTTTATTTGTGAGACAGACAGTTGACGGAGTCTGATTGTATTCACGATGGTTGTGGGTTCGAATCCTACTTGGGTTAGTGATTATATGTAAATATTTACATTCTTTTCGCTCTGGAGACAAGACAAAAAACAGTGGCGTTTTGTTCCGCCACTCAACACGCAATGTCTCGAATTCCGGTGGGAAGTGGAGAAAGGAGTATCTTGACAATAGGTTCTGTCTGCCTAACACAAAGTGCGAGAAAAAGGTAAAAATTCAAAAACAATTTTTGTATTTTAGTTATACCAAGCTAATTTTTTTAAATTAGAAATACATTTTAAAGTCGTACGTAATATTTCACTGAAAAGTTAAAAAAATAATTCAGTGCATGACCCACCATAAAATTGTCAAAAGAGAATTACGCGCGATAAGACGTGAACACGCGCGGGAGACGTGAACATTTTTATCTATATAATTTCCATGCATCCAAATCGTAAATCAACTGAGGAATCCTAAACTCTACACAATAAAACTTTTCAATGTGCTTAAGTTTTAAAAATAATATTTAACAGTAGTTACTTTAATATATTATTAAGAAAGAAAATATTGTTACTAACACACAAATTATATTCTATGAATAAAAATCTAAAACTTTTTTATATGCATTCGTTAAATGGGGTAAAAAGAGAAAGAAAAAGAGAAACGCAAATAATTTGTAACTGTTCTTTGCTTTCTGTCTAAAATCTACCTGCATATATATATATTTTTATATTTAAGAAACTTACATTACATTTTTTTTTATTCTCCTGTTTCCACCTGAAATCGATACATTGCGTGTGGATTGGAGTGCTTTTCGTCAAAAATCAAGCGTCATAATTCAAAATACTTTATTTTATACTTTATAAGCTCTTGTATTACAATACTTGTACATATTCTTAGGACATATAATATATACTTTTTCCTTTCTACTATTTGATTATTTAAAAATAGTTTCATGTAAACACTATGGATACGTCCGTACCTTTTGTTAACAAAAACTGAATAATATATTTTTTCTGTTACTCAACAAGGCAAAAAATTAAGACTTAACTATTTCTAAATAACTTGTTCCTGAAATAGTCCAAAACATTTCAATTGTCTTATTAATAACATTTATTATAATATACTATATATATAATATACTATATACATAATATGCTATATACTATTTGATTTTACGCTCATGATTCAAACGACTCAGCCAGATCTAGAGTTAACATTATTATAGCACCTAAGCTCTATCAATGTATATATTGGCTTTGAATTTATTAACACCTACAAACTATATTCTGACCAAACATAGAATAGAACACACTTTATAAATGACTTGAATAAGAAATGTTATTCTTTGACTTTATCTTTAAATAATTTCCTATTTTAAAACAAATATACGTCATGAAAGTGATACGTTTACACTTTAAACTCTACTTTCTATTCCTTTGCGAACTGGATGCCTATGCAATGCTTTTTCTGTAAAATAACTGGAAATAAAACATACTCTCCGTGCACACCATAAAGAAAAGCACGAGGAATATAACATATTTTCTACTTTAAACAATAAAAAATATGAACTATTTTTGACACGTACATTTTAGTAACACTGAAATAATAAAATAAGCTGATGTACGTAATTTATTTCTCAACGGTGCTTAATAACTGAAGGGCACTCCAACACCCTCAATGGGAGAATCTTCATAATGTTCTATGTAAAATTCAAAGAGACTCTCCAAATAGCGCTCTATTCTTGACACTCCTTTGATATCCACAATGAAACTGAACATTTTGCTTATTAATTAATTAGATTTTCGTAGAATTCATATGAAAATACAATAATCATTTATCGCCATCGTGTCGTAGTAAGACAGTGTCTGACTGTAAATGAATTGTTGTGGATTCAATCATCTGTATAGGGAATGATTATATTGATTATATGTTAATAATACTTTCTTTTTCTTAGCCTAGTATGGGTAAATGCGGGATTGATGTCCCTAGATGGCCACAGTATTTTAAAATTGGATACAATCTAAAGCACGGAGTGTAGGGAGCATTCTCTTTATTCACCCTTCTATATGCAATTGAAGGTACGAGAAACTAAAATAAAATTGTGATTAGACCACATAGTGTTTTAGTTTCAATGAAAGATAAAAAAATAGATGATTATTAGGGTTACTTTGCGAAACGATGAAAATGTCAAATATAAAGAGCACTTTAACTTACGTAACGTTATGCACAGTCGATGTGTTATTGCTCTTGCTCATGATACTACTTACCTGAAAACAAAGGACAACTAAATAAAACACATATTTATAATGAAAACTGTAAAATCTATAAGCTCTAAAGTCTAGAGATTCATCACTAATAAACCTACCCTATATATACACCCTACATTTCCAACACTTTACAGTACTATTGACGCAGATACGTCGCTTATTAGTCTTATATCTAATTACTATCAACTTTATTTCTAAGAACTCTACCTACACTTTACGTCTAGACGCCAGTACTCTACGTACCTAATTAACCAAAAGCTTACTTATTCATGACGGTTTTGTACGCGGTATACTTAATTAAGCTCATTCTGTTTTTTTATATTCACAACATTTTTTATAGTTGCCAGTGGATACTATTTTGGACGCTTCTTGCTTCTTGAAGGTTGTTCACTGGTACCAGACCTAAAATGTATGTAATCATAGATTTAAGTTCTATAAAAAAATATTCCTGTAAATAACCATTTTAAGCTTAATTAGGTTGGTTAACGTATTTCTCTATAAACGGCAAAAAACAGCCATTAATATAACTTTTTTAAATTATATTATATAGTAGAGTAAATTGTAAATAGTATTCTATGAGAGCAACATCGATAAGTGGGCACAGTCAGACGACTGTACACACGACGATTATTTGTTCATTCGTGACTCGGCGAAGTCATTATGCCAAAATTATTTTCAGCAACCGCTCTGGCAACACAAAACGCAGCGTTGAATTCCACAACTCATCACAGAATATCATGAATTCGGACGGAAAGTACAAAACAGCCAAATAAATAACAAGAGGTTATTTAATATATGCTTGAAAAGGATATATCTACCACATATTAAACTATAACCACAAAAAGTAATTTAATAATTATATTAGGAACTATTCCAAATTGTTTAAAAGTATGTTACATGGCAAATGCTTTGCATATTGAGTACAAAATTAAAAATCTTTTCATAAAATTACAATGCCATAGAACATTATATATTGTGAAGATGGAAAGACGAAGAATCGCAACTGTAAGTTTAAATAAAAAATTAACGTTGGTATAATCAGCTCTGATCAAGAAGTTGCGTGTAAATTTGTGAAATTCTTCACTAATAATCCAGTCTCCATAACTAAAACACTTCCTTCTTCCACAACCGTCGCCAAATAATTAATTAAGGAGAGCATACACATTTGTAATGTAGATTTTAAATTTAAGCCAGTGAACTCAAAAGACATTATTAAGACATTTGAGTCTCTGGATTTGAAGAACATTTCAGATTTATGGGGTATTTCTGTCAAGCTGATTAGTTACATAATAGATGCAATTACGCCTCTTAGACCTGCATCTGTACTACCCTCATTCATTAGTTGCTTTTCTCTTTTTAATATATATAAATGACTTACCATACCTAGTTGGAAGGAGTCTTGACATAGTATATTATATATACTTCATTGATATAGATACTTCATTGATATTTAAAATGCAAACATGACAACACGTATAGACGATGTAAATAATGCTCTATTGAAAATAGTAAATTGGTTTTGTGCTAATAACTTACTATTGAATAATAAAAAACGAAATGTTTAATTTTTAGAACACCAAATATGAAAATTGTTAAAGCTGATGCAATCTTGAATGACCTCATATTGATGGATTGGTGAAAAGACTTAGCTCAGCAGCTTTCGCGGTTGAAAAAATTAGATTATTAACTGACGTTAAAACGGCTCACCTTATTTACTTTAGTTACTTTCATAGTATTATGTCTTATGACTTTGGGGTAATATAGCTGCTATTTATTTCTTTCTTCTATATCTTCTATATTCTATCTCCAGAAGCGAGCAATTCTTGCAAACTAAAACTTGTGCCCCAAAGATTCCTTAAGGCAAACATGTAAGGAAATAAATTTATTGACATTTGCGTCTCCATACGTATATGAAAATTGAATGTATGTAAAGATAATTAATTATTGATTTAAAAATTCAATTTCAAAAAAAGTTTTAGCGCAATTGGTAATGTATATCATATTAATACTAGAATTGCATCGATTGCATCGAATCTGTTATTCTTTTATAAGACAATATGTACGCTTCTACAATAGGATACCAGAGAACGTCCGAGAATATTTTATATCAAAATTTAAAGAAGTTGTGAAAAGACGTTTGTAAACATTAACATTTTATAAATGATAAAAAGCCTTGGAAATAAACTTCTCGCTCCAGCCTATTTCAAAGGTATCATTGTCATTAATAGATATGTAAATATTTGATTTGAAAAAAAAGGTAGTCATGCTGAGTTTCATACGCCGGTTCTTCTCAGGTCTGAGGTATTAACTTCAATGAAAAAGTGGAAAATTATTTGACGGTCAAAAAAATATAGCATTAATCTTCTTACTTTGAATAAAATTATTTGACTTGGATTTTATTATGTTCAAAATACTTTTTGAAAAGAACTAATTTAAAAATATAATAACCTTGTAACTTTAATTATTTATGTAGAGCTCGTTACGGAAGCTTGCAGAAAAGGCGATTAATAAATATAATCTTACTAAAGGCTTCCTTTTACAAAATGTGCATAAATTAATTTTTTGTCATCGCAGCGTTACAGTGTGTGATTGTTCACGTAATGGTAGCGGGTTCGACATCCATTAAAGGGGAACTCTATTTTACGGTTAGAAAAAAGTGCAGCGTTTGGTTCTGGGGAAAGGGAAAAACAAAACAATTTACTAGGCTATGACTATATTATATTACATAAATAACAGCCTATTATATATAATAAGCCTTATATTATGGAATTTCAAAAAATATTTTTTTTTGGTAAAAATAATATTATTTTGTTGGCCAAATCAAACAATTTAAAGAAACCCACGATGGTTAAAATATAATGTGTGTCTTTCGCGTTGCTAAGCCAGGCGGCTATCTACAAAAATTTTAACCACACCTTCTTGTACTTTAAATAAAAAATTGAGGATGTTAAAATACTTCTACAGTTTTGATAACTGGTAATCCTTTTATGACTTTGTGGACAAAATTTATGTTAAGATTTAAAATAGTGATAGCAGCCCCCGACGGATTCGTCCCCGTCGTCTCGTTACATAAATTCTTTTAGTCGGGGTTATTACATTTTAACTGTGACGTCGTAGGCTGTTTTAAAAAAAATATTTTGCATTTTAATTCATACTGTTTTAAGAGCCTGAGTACATGCATTATACAAAATCTATATAATTTATTTTAATTTAGTAATGTAATAAATAGTTTTGGTTTTGCAGAAACAAATATAAACAAATGTTTACTGCAGCGTTTACTAAACCCAAATCTATATCTGTAAACCACATCAAAATAGGACTAGTAGTTTTGAAGATGAATGGCATCTTTCTTAGAGTCTCATCTGTACACCGTAGCAGGTAAAAAATGCTGCTGATGAATAAATGTTGTACTGGAAAATTTAGGGATTCTCACATTCAGTGCATATTGTAGGTTCCTCAGTGACTTAGTAAATTCTTTGTACTTTATTTTTCTGTCTCAGCGATTTAAACCTACGACCATCGTATGCAGTCAGACGGCAAGAATTAAACTACACTGTCGATATATTATAAAGGAAACTTCAACAACAAGAACTTTAACAGAGGAAACATAAAGCAAACACGTTCGTCAAACTTTTTGCCGTTAGGAAAATTAAACTATCAACTAACGTAATTTTTAATGACGAGGTTTATTTTTCTATATAATATAAAAAATCATTGTGAAAAATTTAGTACCGAATGCCCAAATTAACAGGTTTCATTTGGCAAAGTAAACATCTATGTATTGGTGTAGTGTGACAGCGTCTGACTGAAAACGTGATCAATGTGCGTACGATTCCCACTCGGGGGAATGGTTATATTTAAAGTTATTTTTATTTCATTGCTCTGGGTACAAGACAAAATACAATGGTGACAAGACAATAGGTTCCGCCACTCAACACGCAATGTCTCGAATTAGGGTGGTAAGTGGAGAACGGAATGTCTCTAGGTACTACACTAGGTTTTCTCTCTTGCTGTATGGGTAAAGTTAAATTTCTTCGTTCTCCACACTTTTCTGTTACAGTTTAGTTTTTTATATATAATATTTAAAAACACGGTAATATTACACTGGTCTTATGTATATTTATTAACCGCCTCTAGTATACTGGATGGCGTGAACTTAAATCCTTTACAAAAGGCGTGTTTGTCATGAACACAGATTTGTAACCCTCCCACTTCAAGCAAGATAAACTTCGTGTATAGTTCCGCTATCTATTATACAGTTTTGAAAGCAACAGGAGATCAAATTAGTATAAAGCAGAAGCTTCTCGCTTTTTACCGTGTATGCAGATGTACCGTGTCAAGACATTCTATTTTCAACCGTGAAATACTTGTCTGTTTGTGCATGTGGTGGTTATGGGTTCAATGTACTATTAGAACAATGATTGTTTTAAAAAAATGTATAGACGAAAATTGGCAATGGGTTCCACCTAGATTGTAATGCCGCAAAACGGGATCCTATATTCCCGCGGGATCCCGATGCACTTATAAGTCCGCTGGATCTCGCACCATCAAAACATGGATCCGGCAAATATTTTATAATAGGTGCATATATTTATAACAAATTAAAGAATCTCGGTATTTAAGTCCGATATAATCAGAGGAGAGTACCTGATGCACAGCTATCAAAATAAGCTGACGATTCAGCCTACTAGCAGAGAAGCTGTGAGAGAAATTTCAGCATCAGGATATAAATTAATTTAAATATAATTTTATTTGCAGTTCACTCAGAAGCAGGTTCATAGATGGCCGAATGTCAATTGTTTCTTAAGAGCGGATTTTTCAAAATTTGTGATAGGTTAGTCAGTAGTAAAAACATTTAGATTGTGATTTGATTATTAGTTATTATATGAATAAGGCCGAACTAAAAATATAATAAATGTTGTGAGTACTAGTTTTTAATGGTAAAGGGAAAATTAAAGCTTTTACTGGCGAAGTTGATTGAAGACTAATTAATTACGTGAACTTAATTATTATTAATTTGTGAGGAAATAAATTATTTTATGCTGCATAATCTATGACCTTTTTGAATAAAAGTTGATTAAAGAAACCCTCCAGTTTTATTCAATTTGATTTTAATATCGTTAATGCAGGATCCCGCGGGGTTGTAACCTCTATTTCTACTAATCATGTCTCTGTCTCTATATATATCTCAATTGGCCGGATAGCGTAAAACTGAGTTATGTTAATTGTTTAAAGAAATGTAACGTCTGAAAATGACTAGAACAGATACCTAGAAAACGAACTGTGTGAAAAGTTATATGTTTTAGATAAACCTAAAAATTTTTACTCATATAAACTTTTCACGTTAGCTTCAAAGTTTTACAAGTTTTAAGCATTTTTATATTTTGGAAACGTTGACGTGGACGAGTAGAACAAGTACTGAAGTGTTTATGATATATTTGAAATGTACTTAGTTTTTCATCTAAAATACAAGCCTGTATCTATTAACCTTTGGTCGTACTAATTTTAGGACAAAACAAAAATACAATATATTACAAGTATGCAGGTATTGTGTAATTAAAACAGAAAGACTTCGCTTAATCATAACTTAGCCATAGTTACAAATAAATATTTATGTTTATACAAAGTTAGTATAATAAAAGAAGAATAGTAAAGAAAAAACAATACGGAAAGTGTTGCAATTTAAAAATAAAAGTAACTACTTAACTATACATGTTATTTGATGGCTTAAATGTCACCCTATATATTACTATTAAAAAAAACTTTTTACCCTATTACAAAAATCATTATTACTATTTAAGTCATTTTTTCGGACCTTTTAATTATTTGAAAGGAAAATTGGTTACAGATGGGAGACAGTTCCATTAATCCATCACCCATTACAAACTCTAATATATTTACCAAAATCCGTACACGAGCATACGGCGTTGAGTTTCGCCAATTAACACGCAATGAATCAAATTTGGACGGAAAGTGGAGAACGGGGTGCCTTGCCTAAGTTTTCCCTGACTACGTGCGGTGTGCTATTATATGTAATGGTATATGTTGTGCTAACAAAATTAAAGTAAATACATTGAACGTGCAACTACAGTTTGATTCAATTTGCATGAAATTACAGTGTTATTATAAACAAGGATACATAACACCAGTATTTAATGGCATCTGCATTGCAGAAATACAAATTATCTGCCACTGTAATTTCGAAAACGGCGAATTAAAGTTAAATTAGGATTAAATAACTTTATATTTTATTTTACATACTTTAATTACTTAACAGTTGAGATGCACAATAGTTAAATATTTTAAATTTATGCAATTCATTCTCATTTACTAATATTAGTAAAAAAATATATAAAAAAGCCAAACCAACAAAATATCTTCATACTCCACACCTGCAATTAAATAGACCCTCCTAACTAAAAAAATCATTACACCACTAATTTCAAAGTACGTTTGTAAACTTCCAAGTAACTACGTTACAAATAAATCGCTATAAATCAAATAAAGCTTTGATATATTAAGCTTTTTCAAATATTCCTTTACGACTTATAGTGCTTAGTGAGTTATTAAAATGATGGGGGAACTTAAACATGTGGAAAAAGGGGTCTTTATATTTCTAAAAATCTGAATAGAAAATATTTTATATTGTGTTTAGATACGCAGTGTTTAGATACGTACTTCTCAATTTTCCACCTGTATTTCGTGCTGTAGATGGCGGAACTCAAACTCGCGATTTGCTATACCCAAGCGGTTAAGTGGAAATAATTTAAATATAATAATTCCTCTGAGTTGAAATGGAACACAAATATATAAGTATTTTTTCTTGCGTTACATTTTTCTCGGAAAGAGCCGCAAGTCTGAAACCTAGTTACAAGACATTCGGTTCTCCACTTTCCGTTCAAATAAGAGACATTGCACGTTGATTGACGAAACATATCGCCGCGCTTTGTCTTGCACCAGAGTGGAGAAATGATTATAATTTAAAATAATCATTCCACTGACTGAGGATCAAATCCACGACCAACGTTTGCAGTTAGACGTTGTCCCACTGCACCACAGAGGCCTCACATTCAGTTGTATGAATTTGAAATTCATTGTTTTGATTCGTTATCTCTGCAACTTCGAAAAAACTGAACACGACACAACTGCGTACAAATAAACGAAAAAAGCCTTTCCAATTAAGGATAAAATCATCTTAGTAATCAAAATATAATAAACAAAATAAAATACAATAAAACATTGTTGATATTCAAACGGAAAAGATTTATTTGCATATATTATTGCACATTCTATTTATATTAAATTTATTTGTTTATGTATTTACGAATAAGTCATAATATTACATACAAATAAAAAAAAAAACATTTGAACGAGGGACAGTCTAAATGGTCGATGATCCTAAACTCACAGACGACTTAGAATCCTTAAGTATACACAGAGAGACGTTGGTACTCTGGTGGTGTCCCCAAGGAATTGTTTGGTTAGGTTAGGACACATGATTAGATATCATGCGCTAAAACATCTGATGTATAAGTTTAAGAGATTTACCACCTTTAAGGAATTATTATAATTTTTGGTTTAAGTTTCAATTCCAACAGCAATTTGTCTGTCTGTATGACTGTGACGTTATCACGGCCAAACCGCTCAACCGATTGTGACTTTATTCTCTAATTTTTTTTTATTTTTTGCCGGAATTTCATTATCTTACGAAAAGACCGCCGAAAATACGAAACAGTTATAGCTCACGCGGTCGAAGCCGCAAGCATAATAATACTGCAAGCGAGCACTAAATTTTGTTTAGTGACAGTTTATGTAGCGCTAAGCATTCAAGTATATAACCATTGCAAGTAAATTATGAATAGATGAAATATTTTGGTATAATCAGCTTGGGAAAATGTATTGCCCCTAAAATAGGCAGAAAGCGGAGAGTGGAATGTCTTAATTCTAGTTTCTCTCTGATTAAATATAATATGATTAAATGTAGGTATGTTGAATGAAGATTAAATGCGCTGAACCAATTGTCATAAAATTTTATACAGAGATACTTGAGGGTTTTGGAATAAACATAGAATAAATTTTTTCCTATTTCTTTTTAGGATTTCAAGAATTTAATTGTTTTTCGATAAAGTCAAGGAAATATGAAACAGCTGTAGTACTTGCGGGCATAACCGCGAGCGGGTCGCTAGTGTATAATAAAATATTAAAAACAAAATTTTTGTTCGCGCACATCTTAGTAACGATTTTTTTTTGTTTTTTTGTAATAGCTTTTAAGCGTAAGCAGGAATTAGTTTATAATTGATTTTGAAGATTGGAATACATGATGGAGAACCATAATAGACCAGACCGTATATTATAATATAAAGACCCTGTGTCTTAACAAAAGTTGTTTGTCGTGATCTGGTATTAGTCCACGCAGATGAAGTTGTGGTCGGCAACTAGTATGTATAATTAATCTTTTTAGATAAATTTTACAAGATTCTATGTTTTATTCTAGTGACTAATGAATATTAGTTTCTATTTATAAAATATTCCATTGCTTTGAGTGTTAGGTGGAGAGTACTTTAAGACACTCCGTTAACGGCCTACCGACCCAACGCCTAATATTTTAAATATCATTTCCATGAATGAAGACACCGTTCCACTGAGCCACGTTGGCTTCTGTGAACTTTGAATGTATATAATATTATATTATTAATAAAATAAATATTATATATTAATAAATATTATATATTAATATTATTACTACATTTTACTTATTCAAAGCCAATAAATAAAGTAAGAAGAATTTTCAAAGAAAGTTCACCTTTAGTCAGCGAAGAGTATCGAATGCAAATGATAGTCTTTTATGTCAAAATTTTAAGACTTCTCTTTAATGCATGCATTCTATTCTGACTATTTAAAGTAGGGCTAGTAGGCTAACTATTTAAGGTAGTAGCAAGAAAATTGAAATATATGTATATTGTAAGCTGCTGTCCTTTGTTATATATTAATACGTGAAACAAAAGCTTTTTACACCTTGTAACGAATGTTACACGGCCGGAGGAAAATGAAATCTGGCACAGTTATAGTTTATATGGAAAAGGAATACAATTTGCTAATATTTTTTTAAAATTTATATGTAAAAACAAAATGAATGTAACAGGTGTGTTACCATATGTTTGACATACACGTATAAAGAAACAAACACGTTGCTATGGTAACGCGTCAACGGGGCTACTAATATTGTTTCTTACACTTAAAATATGAGAAGAAGTAACAATAAAATAAAACTTAGTGGACAAAGGTTGACAAATAAATAGTACATTGTATAAATTTTAACCATAGAATAATTTTCGAAATATTCCCAAAACACAACGGTATCTATTCTAATTATGTAAACATTCGCTATCAATATGCTACTTATTGTTAGTGACAAAACGGGCAAACTTCGTGACACTTTAAAGTACAGTAAGTTTTTAAGTATTATTAGCATTAATAACAAAAATTTGATGCGTATGTCTAAAGCAAAAAAATATAATAAGCTATGTTATCCACTATATATATACCTTTTGCGTAAATATTGCCTCAATTGTATTTTTGGTAAAACCCACCATTACGGCGAAAAGCTGAAAATTAGATTAATTAATAGAAATTCATTTAAGATTTATGTCTATTTTATTACAAAATCTATTAAGTGTATTTTATCATTTATATATAATTAACAATTTCTTATTCTTTATCTTATACTAGCGTTTGACTGGGGTAATATGTTTTGTGTAGCTTTGTCCAGGATATTATAAATAGCAAAAAGATTAACACTTTATCCCGCATAGCAGGACAGTCAGAGCCACTTTCCGCTCTAATTCTATACATTGTGTGTTGAGTGAATAATATTATATTTTTTTTAGAATCGTTATTATTTCAATTATTTGAAGATATTAAAAAGAGAAATCACACGTCTTTAAGATTTAGTCTACCAAAGAGTGAGATAAAATACTTTTAAAGAGCTATCTGCTATTAAGTGTAGAATATAAAAAAAGTATTTACTATTTTGCTGCAGAACAGGTTAGACAGAGAAAACCTAGAGTCACGACTTTCATTCTGGGTTTTCCACCTGAGTTTGAATTGAATAACGAAACTGAACACCGCAATTTTTTTATTCTCACATATATTATATTTCTATTATTTATAATGTAAATTGTGTTGTTTTTTTAAGTGCAGTAAAGAATATATAAATAAATAAATACAGAAAAGCGTAATTGCTTCACATAATAAATGAATCTTCGACCCATACACTAATGGCCAATCAATTGGAACTAATTATATGTCAGTACTAATAAATGCTGTTATGGAAACGGGGAATCCCAATTAACCTGTTCTACATACATCCTCGACGTTTTTCCTCATAATAAGAATGTAATCAGTATATTTACATATAAAATATTTGAAAATCGCTGTTCGTTTACTCAATATATAGAAAAAATTATAATTGCTTGTCCGTTCGTAATGTATGCGTAACAAGTTTTTTTTTTATTTTAATACTCTACAGACATATTCTCTGTCTCTATCTGTCCGAGTCCGCCACAAAATATGTAATAGTTGCACTTATTATTTTATTGAATATGATTAGCCTAAAATATATATTTTTTACTTAGTTACTAACAGAAAATGGAGTCTTTACCGTAGGTTCTCCCTGACCAATCCGCTATGCCGGTAAAAAGTATGCAGCTGTATACTTACTTCATTCTAAATGTATTAAAGTTCAATATTTAGAAAATAAATTAAGTATACTAAGTCCTCCGAGTGGGACTCGAACCCACAATAATCGCAATATACATGTAAACACTGTCACACTGTGAATGGTGATGTAATAGATAAATACATATTATTGATGCCGTAGTGACATATGTGTAGCTGAAAGAATACGCAATATTTTTGGGTTAGAACTTCTTTAGAGAAATGCTTATCTCCAAAATATATCACTTTTCACAGAGTCAGGTCAAATGGAACGTTAAATACCGCTAAACATTCAATGTTTTTTTCAATTCAATTCAAAAGGAAGCAAAGTCAAACTCTTTACTAGTGACATAAAATTGTATGTATAAATAAAGCATCGACAAAAACTAACATTACAGTGTTTGTAGTTGCGAGTACTGGTCGCTTTAGACATACGAGCAAGTTGGTAAAAATACAATATGAAGATAATATTTTGTAAGTAAATTTCTATTCTACTGTCAAAACCTAAAAATTGAAATGAAAATTGTGGTTATCGTGGCTCAGTGGGATGGAATCTGACTGTAACCGCGATTGGTTGCGGGTTCGATTTCCCCTCGGGGGAATGATTAGATTTAAAATATTTTTATTACTGCGCTCTGGTACTTAAGACAAAGCGCAACTTCATCCTTATTGAATTAAACGCTGCGCTTTGTCCTTACTAGAGCGGGGAAATAAATTGAATGTATTCATTACCTCGTGTATTAACCTCGTGTGAGGATCAAACCCACATCCAAGCACGTTTGCTGTCAGTGTATACTACTGCACCACGATGACATTTTCTATACTTAGATATTTCTAGTATTTTGCGTCTATATTTTTTCATGGTTATTGAACCTCACTACATATCCCATAACACACATATCTCAACTATGCCCTTATGAGGTTATCCTTTTGGAACAGCTAATATTTCAAAACAGACAACAGAGTGATTTGTCACTAGTTTTTTTTGACTTTCGTTGTTTGGGAAAGATATTTTTTAAAAAATCAGCCAAATATTCAGTTTTCATACAAAATAATAATATTTTCTTAATAAAAATTGCGCTATATTAGATAGAGTACTTAAAAAAGTAATGAAATACTTTAAACATTTTTCCCTTGTAGTAATCCTGTCATTACTGTTCGCGTTTGCAACAGCACGGAGCGGATGCATTTGCCCGGCTGTGTATAGCCCTGTGTGCTCTGCGTCCGGCAAGACGTACAGCAATCGCTGCCAGTGAGTAAATTAAGCTTATTATACAAGTGGGTGGTTATGGGCTTGAATGCATTGAATCACATTCGCATTGAAGTGCCATCACAATAAAAGCAGTTGTATGCATTTTACTCTGTGTACATTTTTATTATTCCATAAACGACTTTACATTTTTTCCCACATATGCAGATAAAACCTAGTATCAAGACACTCCGTTCTCCTCTTTCTATCCGAAATTGAGACATTGCACATTGAGAGGTGGAATTTACCAGATTGAGGAAATGAAAATAATCTTAAATCATAACTCCAAATTTACACGTATGGTGATTGAACCCACAATGCATCACTGCACAACAATAGCCTCAATCCCAATAGAAATTTGTAAAATATGTATTTACGCTTCATCTTTCTTTCAGCTTCACGCTTTTTCCTGCATAGCAGGGCAGACAAAGAGAGATTCTAGTGTCAAAACCCTCAAAAACACTTAAACACTTTCCGGTCAAACGGCGGAATTGAACACCGCACTTTGCCTGTCACCAGAGTAGAGAAATTAAAATAATTTAAACATAATCATTTCTCCGAGTGAAAATCGACCTCGCAACCATCGTGAATACAACCAGACACTGTGACACTGCGACAAGATGGCCTATTTTAATTCTATATCCACTGAAAATGTAAAGAATCGTATGTACTCGTAACTCCAAGTGAACTCGAAGCAAGTTACTAGATTATTTAGACGTGTTAAGGCAAAATGAAATTGATGAAAAATTATTTTACAGATTACAATGCGCTAGAGCCCCTTTCAAGCATAACGGTTCATGCCGAAAGCACTGACGACAACTATTTTTGGCCGTACTTTAAGTGGTAAGACTGTAATATGAGTACAAAAATATTAATTAAAGATTTCTGTTAAAATTTGTTATTATTTAGAAATTATAGTTTTTTACAGTATACAATCAAAATCGGATTTGTTGGTCACATATTAACATTACATTTACTTAGTGCTTACATACATTCTAGTATAAAGTGTTATACGTGTTGCTAAGCATCGCATATTTTACTTGTAAAGGGATCTATTAGTATAGGTTAAGTTGATAACTTTTTTTTTTTCGTATTGTACAAATTTTTATATAAACATGTGTATAAATTCTAAATCCTTATTAATAAACTCCTTCAAATAACATTCAGTAGTGGTAATATACAAATAAAAAGAATACCGAACCTATTACTATATACAAATATAAAGAAATCGACACACACGGTTCACTAAAAGCAGCTTCACGCATGTTCTCTCTGACTACCCTGCATATGCGGGAACAAGGGTGAAGCTGGTCTTAATCATTCCTCCAATGGGAATCGTTTGGGATTTTCCTTCAGACGATGTCCCACCGCACCACGATGGGCTGCTGTACACTAAGTTACGTTACAGATCGATGGTGCCCAGTAAATGTTCTCTTTTTCTTTAATGTTTCTTTCTTTTTCTAATTCGTTCTTAGATAATAGCTTATAAAACAACTCTTACCTCATGTTTATGATCCTTCTTGATGGGTCCATGCCCTCCTCCACTGCTTTGTACTGTATTCATTTTTCATACACTTCACACATAACACTCATAAATGTCAATTATTATTTAATTTAGGTTAATTATAATATTTTTATATTGTTTTAATAACATGTTTTAACTTGTTTTTGTTGTTTTATAATTTTTGGCTAGATTTTGTATAACGACTACTATTAAATGGACTTTCCACTACCAGGCACTGTCTCACTTTGTATTATTTTTTAATTTATATTGTATTAGTATAATATTGTTAATAATTAAATATTTTGATTATTGAAAAATTATCTTAGTTATCTGTAATTTAAATAATATATAATTTTTCAGCTTAACGTTTTTTCTCGCATAGCAGAGTGCAGTACCGCAGTAACAGACAACCACTTTTTTTATCTTAACAGAGCTTATTACAAACAAATTTAAAGATATCTAATCAGTAATCAATCAATCAATAATCAATCACGTCCCTGACATCCGAATTTTAAGCTGTCTTGTGCAGTAAATATTTATACCACGTTCATTGGGGACATTGACACCCAGTGTAAGTGATAAAATACTACCTACATTGCTTTATTTTTGTTGTAATATATATATTATTACATTAAATATAACTTTTTATATTAAAAATATTGTAAATTTCGGTTGTCCCGTTTAATTAAAAGGTCCTTATTTGCATACGGAATGTATTTGCAATTTGTAAAAATTCTTCTTAGTTGCCGCTGAAGCTTGTAAGCTTAGTATAGTAGATTAAATTTGTAGCGGATACAGTGATTTACAAAAGCTTTTTATGTTAAAATATTATGTTACTTCTACTCTACGTTTATTACTAGGTTATTCTTCTTGTTTGAAATCGATAACGTTTATTTAAAATAATACAATTGTAAAAACTATAATATGCTGAGGCCATCGTGGCGCAGTTGGACAGCGTCTGATTATAATCGCCGTTGATTATAGATTCAATTCTCACTCGGTAGATTGGTCATAATTTATTCACTCTGGTGGACAAGACAAAGCGCTACGTTGAGGTCCACCACACAGCACGCCATGTAATGTAATCGGATTTAATTGTTTGAACGGTATATTTCATATTTTAGTTAGACAAAATCCGGTCTTAGGTTTTGTCAGTCAATGTCAATGACAAATAAATATACTAATTCAGCAAAAAAAACATTTAAAAGTAGTGAAAGGAGTATTGTGTCACTAGCTTCTGCTTCTAATTGAATGGAAAGATCCATACTATTTCTTTCAGTTCTTCATTTTCTTTAGTTACATACGAAGTAAGGGTATCTGCCTAGTAAGTTACCAGTACACTATGTTAATGCTATTATACTTACGTCTTTACATAGTACTCGTAGTCGTTTCTAAGACAAAGTACATAAGTTACACGTGGCCAAAGAATAAGCTACTTTAAATAGTTTGTAAAGTAGCATACAAAAATAACGTTGCCTCTTGACTCAGCTGAATTCAAAGCAACACTACATTGCAAAGTAAAACTAAGGCTTGCTTTCTAATGTGACTCAGATATATTGTAAATTATTATTTTTTTGTTTCCATACATCTCCCAGAAAGAACCTAGTGTTCAGACATTTAATTACGAACTTTCCGTCCAAATTTGAGCCTCTTACTAAAGCGGGGATCTGGAAATAATTTATAAATCATTTTTTTTCTTAGTAATGATCGAACCTACAACCATTGCTTTAACATTTAACCCCTGACCTACTGTGCCATGATAGATAGTAAATGTAAAATGGTAAGTATACACTAACAAAATTAGTTTGTTGTTGAGGCCATCGGGACAACGTTTGACTGTAACGTGTAAACACTATGGACGAGATTGTAGGTTCGATCGCCAATCGGACGAACACTCTAAAAGATTAACAAAGTTTTTAGAAAATGTGAACTTTTGGAAATTCCTGATAAATGTCTTAAAAATGTTTTTTAGTAATCATGTAACAAAATATTTGTAAGAATGTATACATTGCATATTGGAAAATGTGATACATTAAGCTTAACAGTGCGTGAGATTGGTACTACAGCTTACAGCTTAATTGGTTAAAGTATTTGTTTAGACTTGTTACGCAAGACTTAAACTCTGCTAGATTTTTTTTTTAAGTTTAGTATCAATCAAATGTCATGCTTAATTTTAATATTTTATATTATATACTTATTATTCTTAGAAAATATACATTTTATGAGTTTATTTATAAAAAAATACCTATGAAATTGGGATGAAGTCCAAAATATTGTGCAACGTTGAATTCTAGTAAAAAGCTCACAAAGTCGTAACATACCAAAGAGTACTATTTAACTCCACCTATTTTACCTAAAACATTAATAAAAAAAGTAAACGTGATTAAGTTACAACTTATGTCAAATGTATATGTGTATACATAGCGTCATATATATACATAATATATGATATATAAATATATATATATATATATATATATAGGTTTTGACCTCTTTGCTCATTTTTTTATAATTAAATTGAAATTTTCTAACTTAAATTCATCATATTAATCGAAAAACTGAATTCGAATATGTCACATAAGAGACTAAATTTATACAAGACAGTATATTTTTCATTGCAGTGCACAAAATCATTATTTACTGACAGTAGAGAGGAGGTTCCAATTAAAAATATCCACTTGTCACTTTCGAACGCTGACCTAACAGTGTCTTTGAAGATTTCACACAAGCTTAGCTTTAGATATCAGCTTTGTAATTATAACAAAATATATATGTGGTTTATGGATATTTTTTTTAAAAAAACTATGAAATCTAACAGTATTTAACGATTTTGTTTAATTAGGTATATTATAAATTAATTTGTTTTGGTTCCATACAACCACTAGAAAGAGCCTACTGTTCCGACTTCAGAGATTTAATTATGAAATTTCCGTTCGAATTTGAGCCTAATACTAAAGCGGTGACCTGAAAATAATGATATATCATCATATTACTTATTAGGGATCGAACCTAGAATAATCGCTTTCACATTCACCCCCTGACCTACTGTGCCATGATAGATAGTAAATGTAAAATGGGAAGTATACACTAACAAAACTATAGGAACCCGCTTCATAAATGCCTCTGAATGTAACACAGTAAAACAATTTATAAATATTTATAATGTAATCACAAAATCGTCATTTTGTTGCTTCCGATTTTCTATGAATATTTTAGACGCGGTGGCAGTACGAGGTTGCTTTAAAGCATGACACGAAATAGCTATACATAAATATAACTATTTTTCTTACTAGCCTATTTAAAATGAAGATATATATTTTATTATATGAAATTTAGTTTAAATTAGAAACCAGAAAGAATTTTTATTTATTTGTTGTATTGGCAGGGGCCAAAGATATATGTATTATACTATGAACGTATTCTTCTTACAGGATTCGGACACGTGTGCATATTTTGAAACAAATTAAACGACAAGAAGTAGATTAAGTTATGTTCATTTTTTTATTTTACAATGATAGATAGACAGATAGCGTGTTAATTAGTCAACCTTACGTGACTTAAAATCAAATGAAACGTCGCTAAATAATTATTTTGAAAGTTGATTCAAATAATTATTATTACTATAATATAGATGTTTATAATGTGCTTAGAAAATGGGTAGCATTAGACTCCTTCGGTTTGTGAACAAAATTCCCAGATGACTGGAAAGTGGATCTCGAAAGCAGTAGCTTTACCTTTTTTACCGTATAGCAGGGTAGTCAGAGAGAACCAAGTTTCAACACACTATGTTCTCCACAAAGTTGTGACATTTGTATCACTTACTTCTTATTTTAACAAAAATAAGAAAAGAGAAGTCACAGAATGCAATCACAGTTTTTGTGATTTGTCTAAGGTTTCTGACTGCGTGGACTACACTCTATTGCTTAAACTTATCCACTATGGAGTCCACGATAACGCTCGTGATCTCATTTCTTCGTACTAAGAGGATTCAGCATATTGATATACATAATGTAAAAGTCGTCCGGTTGCTATGTACAGATGGATGTGCCATAAGGATCTATTTTAAGGTTTTTTTTATTTTTAATAGTTTTAAGTTTAATTTTTTTTTATTTTTAAGAGCTGTCTTGTGCTTTTATGCTAAGAGTTGATGCGATATTCTTTTGATTGCTCATAATGTTTCATTAATTTTTAAAGAAGACGGTATTAACATGACAAAAAATGCAATGTCGCAAATAGTTCAATAGTTTAATGTTAGCAACTTCGTATATTATACCTGAAGAAAAGTTAATGTATAGAATTTAATATGCACAATGTATACAGACAAAAGCTTAACTTAAGTATCAATAATGAAATTATAAATTTTACTGACTCCGCGGTATTTTTAAGAATTATTGTAGATTCGAAACATCAGTGGGGCATCCACCTGTTTTTCCTTGGTAAACGGAGCTCTGGCGCGTACTCTGTTAGAAAAGCTAGACTTGCAGACGTTAATACTGGCCAACTTGTTTATTTTATTTACTTTCATAGTATCTTATCCTATGGAATACTGCTCTGGGACAATGCTGCAGATATTGCAACAATATTTGGAATTAAAAAAAGAGCAGTGCGGGTTATTTACAGCATGGGAGCACGGAATTATCTTTGAGAAGATTTTAATAAAACGGGTATCTTCACTGTTACATCGCAATATATACACAATTATGTTTTGTTTGTCCGCAAAAATAAACACGATTATTTGAAAAGCAGTGATAGATACGGTACAAATTCAAGAAGTCAAAATATGCTGATTACTCCTTGTTTTCGACTTGAAAAGGTTAATACATCATTTGTGTCACAAGGTATACCTATGTATAATAAAATTCCATAAATAATTTCAGACTCTTCACTTGAACAATATAAAATCAAGAATAAAAGTATATGATTGAGGTGGAAGGTGAAAGTAGATTATTCTGTCGAGGAATACTATTATGATGTTAATGTGTGGTATTAAATGCTGTTGATGCTGACTCGGGGGGCTAATGATAGATATGATAGTAATTGTAAAACTATATTTGAAACAGAACTGCCATCCAAGCCGGTAGTAGCTGCCGCTAGGACTGCCAGTACCGACATTTTATGTTATTTGGGATTCAAAAGTTCTTGTAAAAGCCTATGTAAATAAAGAATATTTTGATTTTAAGCCCACAAGCAAGGTAGAAGGCATAACATGTAATGATAGTGTCATGTAAGATATAAAAATATAAGGTAAAAGTATTATTTCGAAATAAGTATTACTAAAGCTTTAGAAAGAGCTTTTTGAATAGCACAGTATCTTGTTCTTTATTTTTGCATCTAAGTCAATAAGCTTAACGAGTCTCCCAACTTCGTAGAACTTCGTAGAGAAGAAAGTTTGCAAGTAAAGTAAGAACTCATAATGGTTTTCTCCAATTAGACTCAAAAGAAGGTATCTTTTGCATCACTTTTTGTTGTGTAAAACTGTTATGGTGCAATAGAAGTGTATTCGTGTAAAAGGTCCTAGGTAAAATTTTGCTTAAAATATATATTATTAAATATTTTTGAGTATTTATCACTAATAAGATAGAAAATAAAAATTGTTCTAGCAAACGCAATAGGTTGTGGGTTTGATTCCCACTTGGGGGCATGATTAAATTTAAATTTATTTTTCTTTTCGCTCTGATAAAACAAAGCATGGCGTTGAGTTCTGCCACTCAACACAACTTGATATGGAGGGGAAAGTGAAGAACAGAGTGATTTGATAGTAAGTTTTCTCTGACATTCCGCATTTTCGAGAAAATGCCTGAAGCTGCAAAGGATATGGATATGGAAATGTTAATTTTTTACCCTTACACGTTTCTCGTGCATAATTTGGTTATTAAAATATGTTTTTTCTTAATACTGTACACTTCACACACGTTACACTTCCGTTAAAAATATTTATCCCGATCCGTCATTGAAAACTTTTAATTTGACACACATTATAACTATATAACTACTTAACTATACAATTATCTGACTGTTACAATAAAGCGTCACTGTTATAAATATATCAAAAATGAAATTGATTTATATTATATATATATTCACGGGGATGCCACTTTGTCTGAAATGTAAAAATTCTACTTAACGTAAACCGTGGAAATATTTTCACTTTTCAATATTTTCCGTCTAAGTATGGTAATATGAAAATATTATTTAAATAGATATAACAACATGAAGTAAGAATAAGATCAAATCATCAAATTCCGGTTATTGAGTTTCTAAACTCGTTCATTTAAACTACAAATTCATTGTTATTTTTATCTTTACACTTTTTCCCATTTATGCGGGGGACCTATTGTGAAGACACTCATTCTCGGCCCAAATTCGAGAGATTGCGTGTTGAGTCGCAAAACTCAACACCGCACTTTGTCCTACCGTTGTTTTAACTCGTAAGTTTTTTAAATGATGAAGATATTGAATAATACGAATTTGAAAATACCAAGCAAAGTTTATGAGTGAAACAGTTCATTTTAAATTGAAAATCTATATAGTATACCCGAGTATTATTGATATAAGTAAAGTGCAATGTTTATTGTGAAAATTTGTTTCCCAGTCTAGTTAAAAAAGGCGTTAGTGCGTTTAACTTAGCCTTCAAAAATGTAGAGAATGGAATGACATAATATTAAATCCCGCTCTCTGTCCATTATCCAGCTAAAACTAACTAAACTAGAGATATATGAGAAACAACTCCTTAGCATTTCGCGGATTCACCGTACGCGTGTAGATTTCGTTTGAGAAAGAGGAACTTGGAGCAGTGCCCAGAACTTTTAAGTCGTAGGCATTGCTCCAAGCTAACCTAGACTACACTTTAACACTACAAGTTACGCCTACATTTGGACCACCTTTTAAAATGCACATTAACGCTTGTCTTCACTGTCTGAACTTTATATTTAACAAAATTTGTAGATTAGACCTTACTTATGTGAACTTTAAAATACGCGCTAGAAATGAACTGACTATAGTTCTAGACAATAGAGATCTTTTTGTCTAGGTATTACTTCTACCGTTAATATGTATCATACATACATTATGCATGATTACTTATCAACTATTAGTTTCAAGTTGAATTTTGAAATTGGACGTAAAAAGCTATATAAAAATAAAAAAGAAAGTAAAATAAGTATAGAAACGTAGTATTATCAATATAACAATGTCAGGTCAGATTATAACTCGAGAACTGAAATTAGCATTTAAACTCTCTAGTGCACTACACTCCTTTATAATTACGCTTTGACGATTCAATCTAAGGTTAGAAGTACGAGATCAAAGGAGATCGTCAATTATTTACACCCAGCCCCTTAGTCTTCAATGGAGTCGCTAAAAGTATTAATATAAATTTTACTTATATAGTCCTAGTTAGGGCTATTATGATATTAATAATTTATGAGCCCATGACACAGCGGGGTAGCGACCTTGCTACCCTGCTGCGTCAAAATCTATGACTGTCAAAATTATTGCTGCAGGTTGGTGCAGCGTTGAGTTCCGCTATTTAACACGAATTCGGTCAAAATGTGGAGAATAGAGTGTCTTGACACTAGGTTTTCTATCACTACCCTGCTATGCAGAGAGGACGCAAAACTACTTTTTTTTTTGTATTGGTACTTCTTTAAGTATTTTTGCCAAACTTATTTAACTTTGGCTTCTCTCTTTTCTATTTTAGGGTTAACCAAATAGATCGATATATTATTTTGTTTAAAAGTCCGTTAAAAAAATATTGGGTAAGAAACGGATTGTTTAGTAATAGAAAATACTTTAAGATATTAAAAAAAACACATGTGTAGGTGTGCTAAAACGTGAAGTTAAAACTTTATACCAGGTGTTCCCCCATTATCGTCAATATTGTACTGTATTCGACTAAGGTCTCTTCCTCTCTTATAATTCTTTTATGAATAATAAACATTTATTCAGCATGATGTTTGGTATTTCCGGGTTTTTTTCACTTATTTAACCGGTTTAAACGCGTATATTTTATGTGTGTGTGTGTGTCTCATGTTACGTGGTCTTACGTGATGTAATATCACTGTAAAGTCATCGAAAAGTCGGATTTTCTAAAATATATTTTCGAATACCAAAAAAATACGCGATTAATCCGTTTAAAATAGTTTCATTTCAAAAACATAATATACTTGTTCACCTCTTCGTATAAGCAACTATTGTACATTCTTTTTTATGATTTCTAAGACACCTGTTATTGTAAGTATCTCTTCATTGTGGATTCGATCAGATAAGCAGTCCGTGTATATTACGTAAAGAAAACATATTTATCTATTTATATATATCTATATTATATCTATTTATTTAATTGACTTTTGTTATCGGTCAACTTAAAAAAAGGGAATTAAAATTGATTATATGCTGAGGTCGTATTGAAAATTCTCCATATCTCATCAAAGTATTAAAATATTTGAGAATAGTATTAAAAATGTTGGAAGCTTTGTGGTAAACGCTTGACGTACTTTGGAACTGATACTTTAAATTCTAAAGAATACATTATAAAATGTTTCCAGCTTTCACTTGTACGAATTATAAAGCAAATGAATATTAAAGTGAGTTTTAGTTTTTAGCTTCGTGGCGTAAATCAACGCTACACTTTGTGAACGGAGTAGAGAAATGAAAATAATAATAAAATCTCCAAGTACGAATCGAACCCACAAACAGTCGCTTTTACAATTAGACGCTTTCCCACTGCACCAAGATGGCCTTCTTAAAATATTTTATTGTTGTTTGAGGCCATCGTGGTGCAGTGGGACAGTGAATCGCTGTTGGTTGTGAGTTCGATTTCTACTCGGTTGAATGACCATAATTTAATTCTTTTCTTTTCTCCGCTCTGGTGACACAAGGCAAAGCGTGGCGTTAAATTCCGCTCTTCAACACACAATGTCTCTAATTTGAGGGAAAAGTAGAGAATGGTGTCTTGACACTAGATTCTCTCTGATTACCCTGCTATGTGGATAAAAGCGCGAGCTTAAACAAACAAAATTTTGGTCTAGATAGCAAGACAATGCGTGACCTTGTGTTCGATATGTATCTGTATCTGAAATACGCAATTGCTTTGAAATGAAAAGAGTTTTGATACTAGATTTATACAAAAAGTAATATATAAATACACAAGTTTGATATCGTACTATACATTGTTACGACATAAGTTTTCAAATAATAACTTTAGCATCAAATACTAAATAATAAAAAATAGATTTTAGTATTCAAAGAAAACGTTATAAAATTGCTAGCATAAAAGTAAATAATATTTAATATTTACGAGGTTGACTTGATTAACTGTAGTTAAATGTTCTCTTTACGTGACATTAGACTGATGGCGATGTCGTCAGTGAATCACGCGATATGTAGGTGTTTGTAATATGAACAAATTAAATAATTATTTTATTATTAGGCAGAAATTGTAGAACAGGGTGTCTGGACTTATCTGACTTCTGGTTCTCTCTGACTACCCTAATATGCAGGAAGCAGCGTGAAGGTCTTATAAATATATTTTTCTTCATGTATTTACTGAAAACCCTTTTTATATAGTTAAAGTTAATATCAAAATATAAAGCACCAAATAAAATGCATGTATAAGTAATATGAGTATTAAATAACATAAAGGCACGTTCAAATGATTCTAGAGTACCTAGTTCATTTCTTTGAAGTTCGAAGTGTTCCTCGTGGCCTACATCGACTTCTACATCTACATCTAGGTTTTTCTATATATCAGTATTATATGCATTTAAATGAATTGAAAATTTTGTTTCGACTAAAATAAGAAAGTAAGTTTTTAATATTTGTAAAGTATATTTATACGCTTTCTAAAAATATATATATTTCAATTTCCTGAATGTGTAATTAAAATGTAAAAACATTTAATAATAAATATGATTCTCTCTTGCCAAACGATTGTTTGTAGAATAAACTTTGGGTAGCAGAAATTTGTAATAATCTCTCTACAGAGATGCAACCAACAAAAATAAGTTGTAGAATGCATAGCTGGGCGGTCGGAGCGCTTGGAAGGTTTCCAAGAGGCGAGGGTTCGAATCCTGCAGCGTTAAAATTTTTATACGTTTTCTAAAAATATGTCTTTCAAATAATATGATCTATATTTGCTTCCTCTACGATTTTCAACCTCCGTTCTCGTAATCTCTAATCACAATAATCTCTTGTAGAAATATTGTTAATTGTAGGGTGGTTCTTAACATGTGAATGTGAATATAAGCATTCCCTTTATAAAACTAACATGATTATATAGTCAAGCGGTGTCATTCATTATATTGTAACTATCAAAATAAATATTTTCTTTGAAATCTTTTAATCGCTTTTACATAAACCTAGGTTGTAATATGTCAAAGTCACATCATATCTGTGGCCTTCGCATGTGCAGAATTCGCAACGTCAAGCCCAAATATGTAAATAAAAAAAATGATAAAACAGCCTCACGCTTTTTCCCGCATTGCAGGGTAGTCGAGCAAAACTAGTGTCAAGACACTCCGTTCTCCACTTTCTTTCCGAATTCAAGATTGCGTGATGAGTGGCGAAATTCGCTTTGTATTGTACCAGAGCGGGGGAATGAAAATAGTTTAAATATAATAATTCCTCTGAGTGGATGTATGCTGTCATACTCCGCCACGATGGCCACCTAAATAATAATAATAATGGTAATTATATACGAAAAAAATTCTGTTAAAGCTAAGTTTATTTAACAATTTTGTAATGCCTGCTTTTTATGAAATCATAGTCTTAAGATACTTCGTTCTTCAACGTTTCAGAGACATGACATATTATATGTCATTTACTAGGAAAAATTAGTGTCTGTGTCAAAGGCAATCTATTTTAATCCAAGCCTCTTAAATACAGTCCTAGCGAATTAAGCTAGCTATACGTTGACTTCTTGCGACGAATTTATTAATAAATTTTACTTCTTTTGTTGATCACATCCTATTACGGCGAAAGAAATGTTAATGAAGTTATTGCTTTACATTTACGTTTCTATTCAGAACAAATTTTAATCATTTTGTTCACTAATCATTGTCTTACAACTTTAGGTATAAGTAAAAGTAATGTTAAGACGAATAAAATTTAATATTGCTCGGGAATTGTTACAAAGTAGTTAAAACCACAGGGTCTATGCGTCTTATATTTTATGTTGGATTTTAATCGAACTCTACATTTAGTTGTGTTTGAGGCAATTTTTATGGATTTATTTGAAAAATTGTATGTGAAAGACTTTTTTTTTGCAGTTTCGCATAGTAGGCTAGTCAGAGAGAACCTTGTTTTAAGGCACTTCATTATACATTTTCCACCCGAAGTAGCGTGTTGAGTGGCAGACCTCAACGCCGCGCTTTGTCTTGGTCACTAGAACAAAATGAGCAGATAGAAATAAAAAATAAAAATATATGAATTTGTTTTAAAAATAGATTTAGTACTGAGAAGTGATTTTGCACTTATACAAAATCAGAAGGAAATTCTTTTAAAGATTTTATATTGAATTTTGGTTGAAGCGTTGCAAAAACTATAATTACAGTTTTAAATGAAGTAGACGACTACGAGCGGAAAGTAAACAGACAACTTACTTTCCACCATTTTAAATATTATTCACATATATCAAGTAAAGAAAAAATGAAGAAAGCTTTTTGCTCCTTTTTCTCTCTTTTTGTTAGTCAGTAAAGTAACAAACCCAAAAATAATTATAACTTTTATTTTAACAAAAACGGACTAAAAATTCCAAGATTCTATGGTGATTTCACTTGAATTTAAAATAATAGATTAGGTAACTTTCATTTTGACTGTGTGATATATGTAATGGTTGTAAGTTCAAACTCACTTCAAACTCTCGATAAGATAAAGTTCATAATGAGGTTCACACTGTACACAATTTTAATTCACTAGACTGTAGAGAACAAAGTGACGTATCATATATGAAATATTACTTATATTAAAAAAATAAAATGTAAATCACAAATATTGTATATGTATATATTGATTTCAATTTGAAACACGGTCATATATCAATTCATATGACAGTGTGACGTTAGCAACTCTAGATGAGATGTGTCACATGAGAGTCTCTACTATTTATATGGTGTAAATAATTTAGTAATTTATTCAGTACTTTATTACATCAATATAAATACATCAATGATAAAATACAATAAAAGGAGTACAATTTTGGTATAAAGTCAGCTTTATAACTACAAATATACAAATGCCTTAAATGCTTTATTAGTGTAAAAAACGTACTTAAATTTTTAATTTAATTTTATACTATATATTATATATAAGTTTCTATGAATAGCTATACAAATATACAACAATATATGTACATATATTTGTGTGTTTAAAAATGAAAGAAGTGGAATAATCCAGTTTATTTTTCACAGTTTTATATTTCAGTAATAAAAAGTAGCCTAGATGATGCACTAGCAACTTGCTTTTCAATACAGCTCTGTGGACATGAAGGTAATAGTACCTTACCGTAGACGTGGAGATGAAATACCAAGTCCAGTTGATAAATTGATTAAGTGTTATGGTAATAATATAATATGATTGTAACCACAATAATTAAAATGCTCACGGAATATATAAAATACTCTAGATTTTAACATAATATCATAAAAAATTGAATTCACCTTAAGAAGCTTCGATTTTGGCTGTAAACCTTGTTCTATTCGGACACTAAAAAATAAAATTAAGTGCGTAAGGTATATTTATCTTGGTGCTTTGAAAGTTTGGAGCCTTTAAAAAACTCTTTACAAATACTCTACAAATATAACGGACTAACTTTAAAAGCAACAAAGCTATGTATAATGTAGAGAAAGATTAGTGGAACTAGAGTATACAAAAGTGGCATAAAATATAAATATAATATTATAAAAATATCTGAACATTATACGATTTGTATATTGCTAATATTGTTCGTGGTTTCTTGAGATAAACTTTTGAATATGAATGTATTGAAATTGCGAACCAATATTGATTTTACAATACGAGTTATTGTTAGCGCGTCTGTACGAAAATTTCTATAAAATTTTCGTTAATAATAAGTGTTTGGAAATTGATAATTATGGTATAATATTATAAGCTATAAATGCGAGAATTTGTAGTGAAATTCTGTTATCAAAATGACTATATTTATAATAATTTAATCAATCTGGTAAGACTAATGGCGGTGTTGTACACGTAATTTATCCAAATCAAGCGGAAAGCGCAGCAACGGAGTGTCTTGATACTAGGTTTTCTCTCACCACCCTGTGGGAAAGAGCGTGAAGCTTTTAAGCTCGATTATACTGGGTTGTTCAGAAAGTAATTTAGTTTTTTCCCGATAGAGGATGTCGTTGTATTTTTTTGAACCCAACTTCACACTTAAGCCGCATAATCATTATATGTTTTGAGAGGTGATATACCACAGCTTGTGTGTCTAAAAATTCAATTGATTTTACGCATTAGTTTTTGGTTGGTGCCCTTTTAAATATGGTTAGCAATAAGCAATTTTCACTTTTAAGGCAGGTTGAAGCTGATAAAGACTCGATAAAGGCATTAGTTGATGTAAATCGGCGAATGGCATCACGTGAGATCGGTGACAGGTTAAATTAATGGAATTCAACTGTTTATGACCACCTGAAAGGCCTGGGTTTTACGTCGAAGCTCGATCTATGGGTTTCCCATATTCTCACGGAGAGAAATTTGTGTCAATTTGACGTCTGTGATCTGCTCCTTGAACATCACGTAAAGGATCCATTTTTGAAGTGCATCTGGTAACGAAAAATAGGTTGTATATAACAATGTCGATCGCAACAGATCATGAAACGAAAATATGAACCGGAATCGGACCATGAAGCGAGAATATCAAAGCATTTCGAAAACCATCAAAAAAATCGTTAAAAGGATCGTTTTTTTGAGATTTTACCGGATAGCACAACAATTAATTCGGAAGTCTAGTGTTATCAGTTGGAAAAACTAAATACACTTAAACAGAAAAGGCCAGAATTAATGAACAGAAAAGGTGTAGTATTCCACCAAGATAATGCGAGGCCTCATACAAGTTTGGTCACTCGATAAAAGCTTTTACAGCTTGAATGGAATACACTGCCACAATCATTCTCCAGATCTGGCGCCTTCAGATTATTATTGGTTCTGGTCACTGCAAGTTTATTTTGGACGGTAAAAGCTGTACCTCAAATCACCTGGATCAATTTTTTGTTAGCAAATAACAAACATTTTATACGCGTGGAATTATGCTTCTACCAGAAAGCTGGCAAAAGGTGGCCAATATATAATTTCATAAAATATTTTTTCATTATAAGAATGATAATGATCTTTCATTTTCACCAAAAAAAAATAAATTACTTTCTGAATGTTTTGAAATTTTGTATATATTTAACTTTATACAATAAACCTGCCAAATGAGTGTTTTTTATCAATATTGTATACATAAATATATCTATAAAAAAAATTATAATCAAGAACAATGAAGTTAAAATTGTTACGCGATAACAACCTGGGCATCAATCAATGACAGTATTTTATTACATAACAAGGACGTCATAATTTTACAACACATTCGAAGCCTGATTATAATAAGTTGAATATTTAATTTATGTTAACGTATTAGTAGTATTATTAAGCTTTAAGTTGCTTTAAATTAATAATATAAATAAAGCATATTTATTGTCATATGAGAATAAATACAACATTCAAAGAAATAAAATAATAAGATCTTTGATTTTCTACACATTTTGAAATGAAACTATTTTTAACCGGATTAATCGCGTTATTTATTTCTATTCGAAAATACATTTTAGGAAACTGTTTTCTGCATCAAGTTATCGCTTTTGAAGAGCGTTTTTATTGTGAACGGCGCTTATTTTCAGCCGTAGTGGTGAAGGGAGATCATTCTAAATCTTTGATGCAGAAAATTTGTTTTAAGTTTTCTGCATCAAAGATTTGGATGGACCTTCGATTCGATGGCGTGACGTAGAATGGGGAGGTATTTTAAGAAGATTTAGGCTAGATGACTGAAGGCTTCTTTTACCATCTCTAGCCGCTAAGGGCGCTTTTACACCAAAATCGTTAGTATTCTTTTATGTCTTATCTCTTCAGTCTATAGTCATATGTACTAATGTATTTATATTGGTGTAATAAAGCGTTAAAATATAAAAATAAAAAGTTCTAAGCTTAAAAAATGCTTTAAAAAAATATTTAATTATTAATTTTCACGTCTCCGCCATATTTAAAAACTCGTTCAATTTGGTTTTTGGTACCTAATACTAATATTTGTAACATTTGTGGATTTAGAAATAGTGCTTTTTTTATAGACTAATTGAATATACGGCTCAGATCTTCATTTATATTTTTATTATTTTTATTAAGTACCTTTTATTTAGTTATAATAGAGAATGAAATAAACGTCGAAGAAATAAAATTTGTTATTCAGATCGAGGAGGTGAAAATATTTAAAAGATATAAAAATAATCTAAGTGAGAATTGCACTCACACACATTGCGAGTGTCGGAACGAAAGTTCAAATATTTCAAAACATTACATTGTGTTACATACATTACATACTTACTATTTATTTATTTATTAGTAGCGACCCACTCGCGGTTCCGCCTGCGTATACTACACGACTAACTATTTAGATTAGTAAAACAATATTATAGTTTTAAAATTCAAATTAATAAACTACGCTTTGTAACTCGAAATTTAAGTAATAAAGCTTATATTCAGTCGCTGTACTTAATAAGCAGCATTTACCATAATATGCATAAATAAATTTGAATGCATAAAATTTCTAGTAATTTTAACAATTACTGCTGCAAATTTTAATTTCTTTTCTTAATTTTGGCATCAAAAAATTGACAATAAATAATTTATAACCAAAAGAAATTCGACAACAGTTTATTTGTTATATCTAATTAAATTTCATCAATCAACTCATAGAAACCTTATGACTGTGGTCTTTTTAATTAAATTTTATGTATTGTTATAGATGCGTCAGCTTCACTCTTTTTCTTTACTTTTCACCTAAATTTGAGACATTGCGTGTTGAGTCGCGGAGCTTAGAATAGAATTTACAACCAATCAAGTTTGCAGTCAAACGCTGTCCCACTGCACCACGATGGCTCTTTTGTAGTGAAATTACAAATTCCAACAAGACATCTCTACCGGTGTTAAATATTCAATTATTCTATTGAATGCTTAATGCATTTTCTTTGCCACTCAATGTCGTTTTTTATTACAATATATATTTTTTTAATAAGTATTTTTGGCTGCGATTAAACACAAATTTTATTGAAATTTAAAACGTTTATAAATAAGTAAGAGTTAAATTTTTTGTACATATAAGTACGTACGTTCGTAGTATTGTAAGATATGCATGTATTTAACTAAATATCATTTGAATTTTGCATTAATGTTGTTTATTTAACGAGAATGCAAAAAAATGCTAGCGACGAGTGGTTCACTTTACTCTTTATGCACCTATTTGTCATTACGAAAGATGCGCGATTAAACCCGACGCCGTCGCACGCTGTACATATATTTAACTAAACGCGTTCGTTTTAGATTAGAACCCATAAAACCATAAGTTTTCATAAATATCTATTTAAAAGGAATGTGTAAATATAAAGAAAAAGAGTGCGGTGCAAAAAATATATATAAAACTGTAAATACCTATACTTTTTTAATCATAAGTATAAATTTCAATTTCATAATCATTGCACGTCATCATAATAACAGTAAATATTACAATCATTTGAAGTTATATAAGCTTTTTATTGATTTAGATGCTACTTTAGAGTGTTTTGATAATCCTTCAAGTAGATAAAGCTTTTATTTTATGTTAAACTCTAATTCAAAAAGTCCAATTATCATTCGCATCATAAAATTCACTAAGTTAGTTGTATTGTTACAAATCAACTGTTTTCCAGATTTTATATTGCATAAAGTCTGTAAATCAGTTAATTCTTAATGTAGAGATAGAAAAGATTTACTGTTTCATAGAATATATAACTTTCATGGTAATAGATGAATTCATAAATTTGAAATATGGATAATTTAAAATAATTAGTTAATCAACGCTAAGATATAATAGCTTTAAGCGTAGACTGAATTTAAGATAATGTATAGCAAAGAAAATTATTTTAATTTACATAATTTAATCTTACGGATATTTCGTTTTTTTATATGTTCTTCTTAATACGTACAAACCTTTTAATATTCTAAAGAAACACGTACAAACGATGATTCAAAAGTTACTAAAGTATAAACAAACACTACATATCACAGCACACTTAACACTGAGGCCACGTTTAGTTTAATCAAATTTTTTAAAGTAGTATATTAAACTATGGATCTACAATAAGATAAATAAGATAAATAAATAAGATAAGATAAAGCAACAACCTGTGGAATATTTTTACAAATCTGTGTTATTGAAAATTTTAAGTAATTTTTTTTTGTAACAGTCATACACATAGGTTTAAGTTTTCATTTTAGTTGAAACGGAGGCAGGTTTATATTTTTTGTTTTTGGGAAGGTGAGTGAGGCGTCTACTCTCATCGCGGGCTCGATAGCTACTGAACGGACGGAGACAGAATTTTATTAAAGATATCCTGATCGAGCGATTTGTTTTGTGGCACGTTTGGTCATCCTAATTTTATTATTTTTGTCCTCTGATTTATATTTTATTTTTGGGGAAAATTAAATTTACTTCAGTTGCACAGCTTTTATTAATCCGCTCTACATTAAAATTTTCTGCCTGACTTATATATTTATTCTTATATGTTCTGTTATAAAGAATACCTAGCGTTAAATCGATTCTCTATTTTGCGCTGATTTAAAGAAATTTTTGAGTGTTGTAACTCAATGCTGTGCTAAAGGAAGTTTATTTATATAATATATATTATTGTAAATACTATAAGTTATTGTAAATAAGTACTCTAATGGGATACAAATATTTAGTATCGAGGTTTATTAAGCATGAATATTTGGATACTGTAGCAAGTCTTGATTTTCAAAGCATATATAAAACATTTTAATTGAGCTATAAATATTAAAATTTGCGAACAAAATTTATATGTGTAATTGGCGTAGCGTAATTTTTTTTTCAATTATGTATATACTTAAATAAACGAACCAACTGATAACGTATACTTTTATTTAAAGTACATCTGACTAGGGTTTCCTAATTTAATTTCAAAATATTCTTTGTTTAAGTAGATTTTAGAATGAAGTATAAATATTACAATTTTTATATTTCTTTCTCTTTCTTTAAAATTTTATATTCATGTCTTAGATTGCCAAGCTTTTTAATTTAAAAAAATAGGGTCATCAAATTCCATGCCTAAGTTTGAAGTTGTAATTCGTAAGTTACAAATAATAATTTAAAGCATATTAGTAAGGACATCGTGGCGCAGTAAGATAGCGTCAGATTGGTTGCGGGTTCGATGAACACTCTAAGAAATAAATATATTTAAATTATTTTACAAATTTGCTCTGATACAAACCAAAGCAGGACGTAGAGTTCCGTCTCTCAACACACAATCTCACAAATTTGAGCAGAAAGTGGAGAATATATTGCCTTGACTCAGGTTCTCTCTGACTTCCTTATACTACAATTAATAACTTTATTTGGTTAGTATCTACCCAAGTTATAGCTCGTGGCTTAGATAATATTGTCGCTGGATTCTCAACATACATGCTAGCAAATTCACCGTGTTCCCATTAAGTCCGCAACCGCAAGGCAATCGTGATCCCTGCTCTACAACTGACCGTAAAGAGAGCTCAAGTTTTGAATATATACTATCCTAAAGTGACTACTTTTTTTACATATAAAGTCTTTAAAAAGACGATATTTTAATGAAAGAAGTACTAGATGACAAAAATTTTGTTATTATGTTTTTTTTTTCTATAGACAAGGCAAACGAGCGTTCGGGTCACCTGATGGTAAGTGATCACTCGTGTAATACCAGAAGAGCTACATAGACATTACCGGCCTTTATGGTGGAAACAGACGCGCATTTTTAAGGTACCCATGTCGATTTGACCTGAAAACACTGCCGCTGGTAGACCATTCCACAGTCGAGTGGCACGTGGAAGGAAGTTCCTACAAAACCGCACAGTAGTAGAGTGTAACGTATCCAGATGGTGAGGATGGAATTTCAATCTGTTACGTTCTGTGCGTTGATGCGTTGCTGTTGCTGCGTGTTGGAAAATTTTACAGTGTGATGTTTCGCAGGCAGAGAGAACCTAGAGTAAAAACACTCTGATTTCCACTTGTCATCCGATATCAAGTCATTAGGCATTAAGCACAATGGTGCTTTGTCTAAACAGATCCGATAAATTTCAATTTTAATTATAAATATAAATACTTTAGTTTAGTAAAAAATGTCCTATATAAACCATGACGACGACGTTTACATGTTGCAGTTTTTAATTATTTTTACATCAACCTTCAATTGTTTTTCTAATGAAGTGAACATAACTGTATTAGTAATGTGTTTTGTAAACGTTTTTATTTTCGTTATTTTGCAACGTCCCGCTCATAAAGGAGGGTTGTATGTAAGAAACTTAATTTGAACCAGTGCTTAATACCACCAAAGCATGGAATAAAAATATTTATATTTATAACTTCAAATAACTGTAAGTATAAAACAGTAAAATGATGTATATTGAAATTAAACAGAGGTTAGATATTGTTAGTACATTGTGTGTAGTGTGGCGTAACGCCACGCTTTGTTAAAATTTTGTCGTTTATTTATTAAAATATAGAAATAAAAATTATATAAATATAATTATTCCCTCCAGTGAGCATCAAACCCACAACCCTCACAAGTACTACGCTATGACAGCTTCAAGGAATATAGTTTTTCTTTTAATATATACTATTGATATATTAATAAAAATAAAGGCATTTGAAGTATATGGGTGAAATTTGTAAGCCTTATGTACGCAATTATTCAGACAAACCGTAATTACAAAGTTAACAGACTGCTCATATTAATGTAAAATTTTAGTAAACTTCTATTGTAGTTTTAAGCTTAAAAGCTTTTCATATAATTTTTTACTACTTTTAACATGTTTAAACTGTTACTCACATACTTAGAAAAATAAGAAATATTTTAAAAAATTTATAAATATCAATTAAACAATTTCTTAAGTGTGTGAATAAAGCTAAAACTAAAGGGAAGTCTAAAATTTGATTTTTATGTACATGTTTTTTTCTTCAGTTTCACATATCTGCCGCATCTATCGAAGTAGACACAGAGTACCTTTTACTAAGATATTTCATTCTTCAAGAAATTGCTTCACGCTATATTTTACTTGCTACCAGCATAACCGGATAGGCAGGGAGGGAGCCTATTGTCAAAGAAAGAGAAAATTCGAGACATAGAAGTATTAACTGGCGGAATTCAAACCCACAATTACCGAATTTACAAATGGTTTCCCACTGTGCTACAATGGCCTCAAAGGTAAAAGCCAATATAATGAAATTACCAAGAATTGTAAAGTTAATGTAATTTTTCATCTTATTAAAAGATACACGAGATCGTTGGAGATATAGTATGTACAAATACACTTTATTGCAAATTGCTATAAATACAAACCAATATATAATAATATTAAACATATAAGAAACAATTAAAAGACGTACTCCTAATTAAAAGACGTCAGGCGGCTTTATAGCTTAAATTAAAACATATATATTAACATACATACATAGGTCCAGGGGTTGCGATGCAAGGCACAAATTAGTGCCTTGCATCGCAACCCCTGTACCATAAGTAATTAAAATTGGGTTACAAAAATAAATATTTTCCAGTATTTAAGTTTATACGCGTGTCGTGATTAATTTCGTTTCGTCGTAAATTTGCATACGTCGGCTTTATTTAACACAAAAATTCCCATAACGCTACAGAATTTGACGTACTGTAATGGATTAGATTTATTGTTCTACTATGTTATGTTTTCACAATATTTTTGTTTATGAAATCAAATAAGTATATTAATGCTTTACTAACTTTATTTGCATATAACTGATATAGTGACATCTAGTGACAAAATGATAAACTCGCCACACACTCAAAGTCAAAGTCAAATAAAAACTCCAAGAGGCACTGGTTTAAGTTCCGTCACGTTACAATTTGTATTCATTTTTTAAAAATGTTTTTCATATACTAAGTACTTATATCATACTATCATCATGGAAATAACATAATAAATTCTCCGCTCTGTAAACTACTATCGTATTTTTGGTCGAACTCAGAACCATCGCATGTAAAATCAAGTACTTGTACCAAAGGCCTCCACGGAAAGTATTCTTTAGTATATATTTTATTTATTTGTAAATCTATTTTGATAGTTACATATAAATCTTCAAAAAAGCTATTTGTAAAAAGTTTAAGACGTTTTTAAAACATTTCTCCTACTATAATATTCATGAAATATTAAAATAAATATATACCTAAAAACTACTTAACGACAACGATGACGATAAACCAGGACGATGATTGTGTATCGAGCTGAATTACACCGACCGGACATCTCGTTGATTGGCAACGAGATGTCCGGTGAGGTTGTGGAATCGTACGTATATCTCGGTTCCACAATCGCAATTACTGGAGGATGTGAGGACGAGATTCAAAGTAGGTGCGCTATTATAAGATTTACGTCCGTGCTATCCGTCGATAAGCTCAAAAGAATCTGGTGCAACTGAAATATCACCAAAGCCACAAAAGTATGTCTAATGAGAAGTTTGGTATTTCCAATATTTCTCTATGGCACTGTGACATGGACGCTTCGTTTCAAAGCGAAACGCAAAATCAATCGACAAAACGCTACGAACCATCTCAATCTTGGAGTAACTTTAAATAAAGAAAGAATATTGTCGACTGTGCTTACACGAATCCTCAAATATTTTAGCACATCGCTAGAAAAGAATAATCCATGGAGCAACTTGTTCTTCAGGGATAAGTAGAAAACAAACGGTCTCGTGGTCGATTGCCTATGCGTTGAACGGACCTCATGAAATCTGCAACACAAACCTCAATAGTTCAAAACACCTGAGACTGCAGCAGGTCGAGGGACATCGCCAGAGCTGCTGTACCTAGTGAAAAAGCATCATCTTCAACCACGACCACTCCGTCAAGAGTAAACGACTAAGAGGAAGAAGGTTAGAACTTTTCTTCAAAATTTATAGTACTGATTTCAGAGTTAAACCTTATCCATTAAATAAATATTATCGAAATAGGTATACTCTGATAAGAGTTACGCAATATGTATTTTGGTTATTGGTTATTAATGGATATAATTTTAATATTTTTGTACAGTGACATAAACATAATGCCAAAGAATGTCTCATATGAACGTATGTATTTCACAGAAGCCGATCCAATTTCCGCTATGGAACTACCCTGACAATTACATGTGTAGAGTGACACTGAGCTCGCTCAAATGAAAATGTCAACTATGTAAAAAAAAATGACAAGAAAAATATGCGTTAGCCTAGCGACGCGTGTCACTTTTTATAAAAGTGTATGTTACATATATGTACTGTGTGTAATTTTTATTAGTTTAATATATTAGTTATTATCATTAAAAAATTTTTTGCTTTCTGCACTTTTTCCATATTATCGATTATTATCCATTAAGCTACGTAAAAAGAATGGAAAGCTTTTGTTTGACTGACCTATGATACGAGTACATTAGATACTAAAATGCTCCAATATATAACGAGTTAACAACACTTCTTAATTATAATTTATAGGATATTTACTATCTAATATAAAATATGTTTTGTATGAATAAATTAGTAGTTACTAAAATTATTTATAGAAAGCGAATACAAATTTAAATGTAGAAGGATTCGAGCCCGCACCTCTCGAAAACCGTACCTTCAAAATATATCAAAAATAAATTAGTAACCTGTAATTTTTTGCTTTCTAACTTAAATCTAACAAAAGAAAATTTAGGAAAGTGATGGCATAAGTCGTACATAAAAATCGCAGTTCAGTTTGTACTACCTTTGAAATTTTTATTCAATACGTTTTCCTAAGATTGAATAGCAAAAATTTTATCGAAGGCAAGTTGTAATGTATGTCTTGGTATTCGATATATGGGTGGGTTTACCTTAGAATTTTTATCGTGATGAAAAGTCACCTTCGTGCTTTATATCGTACCCTCAGAATAAAGTGATCTCAAGAATTTGCAATTTGTGGGATATCAACATAGAAATTTTATGCCTTTTTATAATCTAACATTTTAAAAGTTTTCTGATAAGGCACTTTACTGGTTTACCTGGTCGTAAAAACTAAAACGTGGCATGTAAGTTCCTTGTTGGGTGTAGGGCAGCAATAAAGGAGGATTTCTCAGGAGGAAAGGATTTACACAAACGAAGCTGTGGGTGACAGCTACTATAATACAAAACTTAAGCAAGTAAAGTCAGTATATACCACTAAATTATATTGAATTAATGACCCCAAATTATATAGGGTTGGAACCCTATGAGATTGCGTCTCTGTTATTTTCTGATAAGAGCTTCAATTAATAGTGGTCACTATTAATCAAAGGAAGACGTGATTAGTTTAGGACAAGCGCTATTATAGTATATTTTTTCTTTTACTAAAGCTATATATAGTAAGTTGGGAAATTGTTGGTTGTAGGTTCAATTTTGTTTTGGGGGAATATTCTGTTTAGATTTTTTTTAACATAGCAAAATTTGATCCTGCACCTCGTTAACGTCTAAGCGCTGTAGCCAATGATAGTAATGACATAATAAACTTTATGTTTTTATCGAGCGCTCTAGCCAATGTTAGTAATTACATAATAAGCTATATATTTTTTGTAGAAAGGTTATTATAAATTTCAGGTATCAAAAGATTGTTTGGCAAAACAATACAATTTTTACAAGATTTCTTTTAATAGTCAAAACTATACTAAACGTGTGCGTGTCCGTCTAGATCGATGCTTGAACAACACTAAAAGCACCCGTGCCGCTTTCTCTTCCTTACGGCTACGAGATGGTACGATTAACGAGTATCGACATGTCTCCTAACGCAAGGAATGAAAAATGTTATACTACAGTGTATTGGAGACCTAATCAATCTCTTACCTTTTTTTAAGGCCGTTAGGTGTTGCACAGTACGAAAGTTCCGTTAGAGATCTAATAAGTCTCCTAATGCAGCGAACGTGTTCAGCATAGGTCATTAGGTAACTTAAATTTTTGTCATCTAAATCAATAAATGAGTGAAAAGTATGTATAAAATAATTAATCGTTTGTGTGTGAAGAAAAGAATGTGAATAATTTGATATCTTATCTTTGATCCTATGCAGGTAAAATATAATATAATCTAATAAATAAAAACAATATAGTCTTTAATATTTTACAATCTCCTCTTTATTATTTTTAGTAATTTTGGGAAATTCTCTCTTAGTATATTTCTTCAATATTCACAGAAACTACATGCCAAATTTCAGTTACCTACGGCCCTTTGAACGACAGTCACACAATTTGTAACGGAAGAGGTTTATATGGATTTCAATACATAACATAAATATTACATATGTAGACAGATCACTACATTGTACTTTTTTTAAAAGTAGTGTAATAATATCTATATTTAAAAGTAGCTTTGCCCGAGACATCGTCTGCATGGAATCCTTAAATAGTTTAAATTACTCCTTATTAAATCAGCTATTTGCAGGTAAAGGTCCCATCAAAACCGGCTTAGCTGTTCTAAAGATCAGCCGGTACAAACAGACAAAGAAACATACAAAATATGAAAAAAAAAAATCCGTATATGTTCCTTATACATATCGCATATGCATTTGGTAAAAAGCAGTTATTCTAATATTGCAAACATACACTCGAATTTTATCTATTTGTATAGATATCTATATTAAATTCAACGAGTTTAAAAGCAATAACATTCAATCACAACATCTGTTCACAAATGAAATTAAACGGATAAATATATAAATATTAAAAATATAACGTCTCATATAACGAGAACGTTCAATTATATACATCAGAACAATCCCTCCCACCCCTAACCCCGAACACTCCAGGGCGTCTATTTGGTATTGAAAAATAACCTTTTCTCATACAGTAAAGTATATTATATTTCATTGCTCAAGGGTCAATCCTTTAATATAACGCGTTACAATAATATAATTATAACTTTTTCATACGTTTTCTAAGATGCTTGTCCCTGTATGGGAAAGATTTCGATAATATAAAAATTGATTGTATAAGGTATTATATTGAATTAAAGTTTTCTTAAATTAAAATCACAAATTATTAATGTAATAGTAAAATAGGCGGAATGTGGAGGTTAGAAAGCGTAGAGACTGTTCTTAAGTTCTTATTTTCAGCATAAATTGTGAAAGGCGCGAGAAATTAAACAGATAAGAACAACAAAATTTTGGTGTATTTTTAATTTCAATTAAGTAAATCTTTTAACATTTAAGAACAAGTAGGGCTGAAAAAATTGTAACTTAAAATATATACTTAATAATAACTAAGTCACATCTGTTACAACTTCACTGCAAAAAACATTGATCGAATCTCTATTTATTCACTTAAAATTGTTAAAATATACATACATATATTCTACAGTCTCAAATATATATTAAATAATGTTTTTAGTTTATTCACAAGTTAGCCACAGCGTCATGTTAAGTTTAATTAACTTAAGTTAAATTATTTTAGCTCTACTTATACACTAACTACAACACTACACTAAAACTTAAAAGAATTACTTAATTCAATCAATATCAAAAATTTCTGTTTGACGCTTTTTTATGCATAGCATTGTAGGCAGAGAGAACCTAGTGTCAAGATATTGCATTCATATTTTTCATCATCAGCCCGAACTCAAGTCTTTGTTCAGTTCCGAAACTAAACACCGCGTTTTGTCGTACTCGAGCGGAGAAATAGAAATAATTAAGTAGGTTAAGTGTAAAAGAACAAACAATATACCAAAAGTTTTAAAATCTGCTTTTATGAAGTCTTTGTTTTAATTAAATACATATATACATACATTCATTGTAGTAACTTAAATATATTATATCCGTAAAGATTACGTTTATTATGCTTCAAACCCGTGAAAGATTTATGAGGGTTCCGTTCACAATGTAGCGTTTCGAAGTAGTATGCAGAACATTCAGCACATTTTTATACATAAATACACGGGGTTAAGGCTTTAAACCCATTGTACTATTTATTGTAAACAATATATATATATATATATATTGTTGGCGTAGACCATCAAATCCGACAAATGCTCCAGTTTTATATAATTATTTTATTTACACTCAATTCAATATTACACTTCTATTGCATACACGCCCTTAAAGCTTCTTATATCAACACTATTTGTGTCAGGCCTTGTCACGCCTGTTGCTTCTTATCGAATGAGCAATGTGCCGGAAGGTTTTGGATTTTTACTCGAATCACAATTACATCTTGTGTTGAGTAGTACTACTTATGTTAAATGCCGTTCTCTTTATATTCATAGTTAACAAAAGTATGAAATATAATCTATTATGCTTACAATATATATAAACCAAGCGCGGTGTTTAATTCCGCCACTAAACACGCAATATCGAATTAATATGAAGAACGGAGTGTTAAAACTAGCGTGAAGCTGCTTTTATATATATTAAAATAATCTTTTAAATTTTTACATAATATGTTATTAATAAAATATTTTCTTACGAGTAAAACAAAGGTTATTTGAAAGTTAATTGAGAAAACTCTACGTTTTGAACGCAGTGCAGTACTTTTTTCCTTTACCTCTAGACCAACGTCTCATTTAAAATGTAAATTTTTCTGGACAGGATTTGACAAGTCAAGGTACCTTCTAATTTACGTGTGACACAAATCTGCCAAATATTACGAAGAATTTGTTCATACTTTTATTTTAATCTTTAGCATGAATTTGGGAAATATTATAATTCAAAATAATTTTAGCACCAATTTTTTCATAAATTTAAGCAGAAGTTCATACAAATATATAGTGGTAATTATAAAATAGCTTTTATTATAATTGAGGCTGTGGCGCAGTGGGAAAGCGTCTGATTGTAAACGAAATTGGACGCGGGTTCAATTCACACATTTGAAAAAAATATATATTTACAAATGTAATACAAAGACGTTTTGCAAACTTTTAAATTTAAATTCATACTCATGACCATCTTATTCAGTTCGACTTATTTTAGCTGTGTTACGATATCGCCATATATATATTTAGAATATAACCAAAATTTGATTTTTTAAGATATAAGAAAATATTTGTATGCCACAAATTCATATTTACCTTTTCCATGGTTCTATCAAATAAATTTCTTGAAGAAAAATAATAACCCTATGTATTTAAAAAATTAATGAATTTTGGCTGATTTACACACCCATTAATATGTAGAAACAAAAAACTGACAACTTTAGAATTTACCTTTTTTTTATAGTAAGACCAAGGCAAACGACCGTTCGGGTCACCTGATGGTAGGTGAATACTGCCGCCCACGATACCGTGTAACACCAGATGAACTACAGGTGCATTTCCGGACTTTGAGGTGAATATACGCGCCTTTTAAAGGTACTCATGTCGCATTAACCTGGAAAAACTGCCGCTGGTAGGCCATTCGACAGTTGTGAACTTTTGAAGACTATCAGCCGTGGTAATACTAGGTTTAGTCATAACACTTAGTTCTTTCTGCCAACTCTGCCAACAAATAAGGGTTCCGTGGAGATGAAAAAGTGATTTTATTTTCAGTAAGAAACAAATAATTCTAAATAAATATCTGTGTATTTTTTATTTCTTTACTCTGGTCGGAAAAAGTTCGGCGTTGAGTTCTCACGTACACGCAATGTCTAGAACTCCCTACGTTATCTTTGCCTACACTGCCATGCGGGAAAAAGTAGGTAGCTGTAAAAAACTAAATAAATATCTATATAATACCAAAAATTAAATAAAAAAAAGATTATTAATGTATTTCTAGAGGTTGAATTCTATATAAGTACTGTATTTGTAAACGGTAATAAATTTTGTAGCAAAGGGTAGCACGTCTACACCTACGCATCTACGCTACTTTAGTTGGCTACGGTTTACGTGTTCGATTGTAACGATTGATCAATCAAATGTTGTATTATTGCATGTAATTGAATATTTGGAAACTAAAGTAAAATATTTTTTTATTACCCTAAAATAAATTATATTGTCACTGTATATTTTTTTATTTCGTATATCGTGCATTTGGGACAAGCCCTTGTAAAAAGCCTTCAGAAGTCACGCTTTCCTTTAGTTTTCACTCGTTATAGATACTTTGTGCGTTAGACAGCGAAATTTAGCACAGCTTTTTGTCTAACTACGAGTATATCAGACAAATGAAAATAGTATTAATATTCTCACAAGCGAGACTAGAATTCAAAATAACTAAAAAAGATCATATATATAAAAATGTAAGGTTGATTTAGATCATTCATTTATTACGACCAATCTGCAATACAAAAATGAAATGAGAAATAAGTAATTAACACTAAAATTTTATGTTTCTAGTACCTTAAAATTTTTCTTTAACGATATCCAAGACTCGTGGATCCAAATCCTATTACGTTAAGCTTTTTTATATTTCAACATGTTAATCCAAAATGTTTGAAATTTTATGCATATATAGAAACTGACCTGCAAAAGGCTATTCAGAAGCTTTTAACATATGAAAAAGTTTCTACAGTATACGTACCACTGAAAAATCTTTACAAAAACCGCATATAGCGCAACCCTTTGTTAAAGTCAGATGAATAGAGACGAGTGTATTGTCTTTGCTTATATTTAGCTTTTGTCGAATTTTTCATATAAAAAAAGCGTGTTAGTGAGCTTTTTACAAAACAGAAACAAAGAACGTGTTAGGGAGCGTAAATTATAGAGAAAATACATAAAGCTTTCTGAAAGCTATTTCATAATATATTTATGCATTACATAGAAAAACAGATAAATTTTACGACTTATAAGTGGTGGTGTTTAAATCCCTGTTTGAGTACAAAAAAAAATGATTTCCTCTACTACGTTGTGTGTAGCCAAAAACAGCATCGTACTATGTCTAACCTGACGTCGACAATCCCTACATTACGATAATAAATATATAAAACTGTAGATGGTATGTTATGAAAAAATGTCGCTTTACCAAACTTAAATTAAATTTTCACATAATAAAACAAAAACTTACATCTATTACCACCAACAACTAATTTCATACCAAAAATTTAATTTCTATTAACAATAACACGAAATAATATAATCATGCTATCATAAAAACTCATTGAAATTCCTTTAAATGCTTCAATTAAATGCTGAAAACTATGACTAGTTCAGTTCACGCCCAGGAAATTCGTCATTAGGCGGTAATAGCCGACGCACTTCCGCCTCCATTCACACCCTGAGGTCTAAATAATAGCTTTTGTTAGAGATCACGTGATGACTTTGTTGACTGTATAATGAAGTGCAAATATCCATTGTGATGTAATGGGACAGTATCTGTCTATATGCGTCATTGAGTTTAGTGGAATGGGTACGTTTTCGTTTTAATTTTTAGACTTGCAATGTATTGCGTAATTACCGAAGTAGGTGAATAATAAAGTGTGTAACAATAGTCGAGATATATGCGGGGGGTGAGTAGCTATACAAAAATATTAATAAAGGCTTTGTAGTACAGATAAAATGATTTGCCAAATTACGGCCAAAAAAAAATCTTTTTCTAATTTAGTTTTTTTATTCTGTTATTCTATGTATAGGAATGTTTATATTTAAATTTGCTTTTATTTTTTCTTTCTAGGTACGCAGCTAGGTGTACTAAGCACACAGTGTCACTAAATGAAAATCTGTGAAAAAAATAGTTATTTATCAATTTTTTTAGCTTTTTTTGTATTGTCATCAAGACTTATTATGTAGAGTAATAAAAAATGAACGCTCCCAATGGGATGGACAGACCAAGTAAAGTCGCTAATGGGCAAACCTATTTATGAGTGTACTAGATTGATTTCAAGCAAGGAAAGATGGCGAGACATCGTCAGTAGTCAGGCTCGTACGGCGAGCAATACCTGCTACTCCGAATTAATATACCATGTTAACCACGACCACTCTGTCAAGAGTGATATGAATAAGAAGAAGAAGAATACAAAATGTTCTTATATGACAATCACATATAAAGTCTAGCCTTATAAAATCAATTTTCACTGATATATTTATTAACACCAAGTGCATAAAACTTTAGCCAGATCAAAATAAAAAAAACTCAGAAATACTAAGAAAAAAAGGTGCGTGTTTGGCTAGTAAATGGTTTCTATAATATTGACCAAACATTGTAAGTTACAAATATTTTTTATACAAATTTGAATTATTAATAACATGTAATTAATAAAGTTATTAGATATTATGATTTCAATTATTTTCTTGAAAGAGAAAACTTGGACAATAGAGACGTCCGTTGCGCTTTATAAAGAAGCTGATAAAACCTAAACTTGGGCTGCAAGTCACCACCACTGTGGAATGGTAAGGTGTTACTTCCCTACTTTGACGTGTTATTTTCTACATATCCCTTAAATCTTTGGCATCCTTCATTATGTAATTAGTTAGATTTTTCACAAATTTTAATTTAATTAACAATAAGAACTTTACTAATTAGAATTTGATCTGGCAAAGTATTTAAATGAGTTATTTCGTGTATTTAAGAAAAAATACTGCAGTAAAATTGTTTTAATTAAGTACAAGAGAGTTTATTTTCTGAAATATTTATATTTACAAAGAACAAAAGGCGAAATGTACAAACTCTATAGAACATTGTTTGGCCGCGAGCGTCGTGATCCTAATAAGAGCCTATATATCAATAATGTAATATTATAACAGTATCTATTATATTTTTTTAATTCAAAAGTATCCGTACCTTGTTAAAATCATTGGACTGAAGTTGATAAATATAGTTCCATATCTCACTGGATATAATTTGTATATATGAATGTTTCGTCTAATAACGAGGTTTGTCATTTGTCTTTCGTGAAGACACAAACGATATGCAACATTTCATATATTTTATAATAAGATAGATATTGATTTCTCAATATAATCTCAATTACCATTAACAAAGATTAGGTCTATTTTTAGGTACATATAATTTACAATTTTGTACTAAGTTTTCCGGTTGTGTTAGAAATTAAGTACAAATAAGATTTAATATAATATTTATAAAGTTATGTGCAGTTTTTTTTATCGTATATATTGGTGTTAGAAACAATAAAATTGACCAGTTATGATGTTTATGTTACATTTGTCACGCGAATGTAAATCTACGGTATTTAGAAATGAAGATTAACTATGTATTTCAATCTTTTTTGTCTAATAAAACTTACTCCACTTCATAGTCTGTTTATAGCGAAATATAATGTAGGTAAGTAGGTTCTATCTAACTTAATATGGAAGATAAAAAACAGGCCATCGTAGCGCCGTGGAACTGCGCCTGACGTTGTGGGTTCAATTTCCACTCGGAGAAATTATCATAATTTAATTATTTTCATTTCTCTGCTCTGGTGAATAACGCAAAGTGCGACGTTGAGATCCGCTACTTAAGATGCAACGTCTCAAGTTGAAACGGTGCGTGGAGAACAGAGTGTCTTGACTTTCTTTTATTAGCGGGAAAAGCATAAAACTGTTATAAAAACAGTGGTGTGGACCAAATAATTATTTGCATAAAATTGATAATGTGCTAAATAAAAATGTTGGGCGAAATAAATTGAAACTAAACGTTTTGAAGCCAACAAACGTACATGTTTTTCTAAATTTAGTACTAATTTTAGCATCTGCACAATGTTTTTAGTTCTACAAAAAAATACACTGGGGGACTTATCCAATGAAATAAATTTTATCATTCAGTTTCAGTTTTCTTTAAATAAAATACATAGTGGCGCCATTGTGTTAAAGTTGGTACGTGCTTAATTGAATATTACGGGAATGGGTTAGAATTTTATTCGGAAGAATGTTTTATTTTTATTTATGCATATACATTATAGTATACTAGGCAAGGAGCTAGATACTAGGCACTTTATTCTCCATGTTCATCTGAATTTAAGACGTAACGTGTTGAGTGGCAAAACTCATGGCCACGTTTTGTCGAACTACAATGGAGAAATAAAAATAATTTAAATATAATCAGTACTCCGAACCCACAGTCAATCGCAGTCAGACTCTTTTTTTCCAGCGGGACGTGGAAATGTACAAGTTGCGACCCGACCCGTTACTAAATATGCGTACATATGCGTATAATAATTTGAAATGCAACTTATGATACTGAAATTCGATATTAATATATCGTTTACATTTATCATAGCCTATTAGATGAGTTGATTACAACAATGTTATATGGTAATGAAATTATTCATATCCCAGTGATTTTTAGTATCATTGATTCTGTAGGGAATTAAATTTTAAATACAACCGTTCTAGATATGATTTGTTACACAAAAAAGGCTAAGCTCAGAAACTCAACGGATCTATATAGACTGACACCTACAGTCAGATTGGATTGTGAAAAGGATCTCTTCTTACCACTATGCAAATTTGGTATCGGAGAGAAGATACAAATAATCTTGTACTAATTAATTTTATTAGAAATTTGATAGTTACACAAAATTAAACTTACACTTGTATTTTATATTTTCTATTTCTTCCTATTTATTTAAGATATTACTATACTATCGTGATAATATTTTAAGAAAAATTATAAAGTACTTGTTAAAAACTAGAAAAAAAATCCAAAGCTCGCTTCGGCTTTGGTCGTCCAATGTCAATTTACACCAAAACAAGCTTTCGGCAATGTTTCACAAAGCTCTCTAACAGAAGCTGAGGCTAAAGTACTATATGGCACTGAAATTGTGACGCAGCGTAGTTTTTAACGCGTATTCATCCATTACTGAAAATAGGTCACTGCAGAACCACAGTCTAATAGCTTACCTACTTATAGTTTTGTCCCTTGTTTACCTTATTTTACCTTTACTTACTTTTAACATATGATTTTATGTAAATAAGCATATCAGATTTACTTAGTATTTATTGAATATTTTTTTTATTTTATAACCATGTTATTAGAAACCTCCAGCATAATTCTCATACAAGGAACATAACATAACTAAGTAGCAAGTTATTCCATATTAAAGTTTCAAAATTAAATAATAAATAAATTTAAATAAATTCTCTATGAAAAATAAAAGGTTTGCGTTGTTTATATTTCACAATTTACTGTCAATAATAATTACAAATGTCTCATAAAGACTATAAAATTTACATACTATATACTATTATATAGTAAGTATATGTCTTGTGTAGCCTCATATTATTCCAGTGGATGATGTGGAGTGCGACAGAAGTCAATTATATCAAAGGTTCTTCCTTGCGTTGAAGATTTGAAATGCGTAAAGACAAAGGAGATTCGTTTTAGATTTCTTATATAAAATATTCATCAATATATATAATTTGCAGATGAACCATTAGCTCTATCTAACTGATATCACATAAAACACACATATACAGTATTTATTTATTTAGCTAATCTATTATTTGTTACTAGTGGAATTCCAATGCAGGACCCTTGGCTTAAAAGCGATGACTAACAATCATGTTTTATGGAAAATACCTTTTTTTCTGCTAAAAAAGTCATTATACCCTGGTATATTTAGGCAGTTAAATCAGAGTACCAGGTTATGATATTATAGAACTCTACCTTGCCTAATCTATGTAGTTTCTACTCTGTGGTTAAAGCAATGCAAAGTGTTTTAATACTTCAAAAGCCATTACTTCGAACGCTTGAACACTTTAGAATAATATATTTTGTCGTTAAACTGGATGAAATTTTAATTTTCGTATTCTCAATCTATTTGAGACAAGTGTCGTATGCTGATTTTTCATTTTTATAGTGCTTTATTAAATGGTTATAATTACCATTTTTTAAATATAGCATGCAAACTTTGCTAGCGTCGACTATAAAGATTAAAATAACTTGTTTTTCCTCTTTAACCTCTTTAACGAACCTACATGCTACATGCAACCCTCGCCCAGTAGTTGTGACTGTGCGAAATCTGTCTATCAGTATCAGAAGAATTTTATATATGTAGATGAAATAATTTCAGCGCTTTTGAAGAATACTAGCGAGAGTTAGCGCTTATTAAGATAACGGGCTACTTGTAAACGTTTTCACGATTTTTACACATTTGAAATGAAAATATTTTAACCGGATTAGTCACGTATATTTTGGTATTCTAAAATACATTTTAGAAAACACGATGTTTCGAACACTTTACAAGTATTTGTAATACGGGACAAACGTGTCCTTGTTGTGTTGTGTTCAAAAGCGGAGTACGGAGTGTCTTAATACTGAGAATTCTCTGTGTATGATATGGAAAATGAATGAAAAAATAAACATATATATTAGTAAATTTTAACTTAATTTTCCTAAAAATCCTTTTTAAGTCATTCCAACCGTTATCAATTTGAAACAAAAAGGGGTGTCAAAATACTTTGAAAGCCACCTTTTTGCTAAGCAAGCTGTCATACATTAATTTATATAGAACCTTTTTACGATAAAACAGAGCTTCGTGAGAGTTATAGCAAGCTTAATGAACTTAAGAAATTTTAATATCATTAATTATTATTTTATTTTATATTTTGACTTACAAAATATTAACTATATTTAAAATAATAAGTCTCAACCTTAAATAATATAATATTTTTCTTTTCCACTCCATTCTACACTTTCCGCCCGAAATTGTACGTTGTGTTGGATAGTGGCGGAACTCCACAGCGCGTTAGTGTCTCACCAGAGCGAAGGACATAATTTAATATCATATATCTGTGATGTCATATATCTGACTAAATGTATACTTATATATCCAGGTATATGACAGTTTAGTTTCATAAATACTTAGTAAAATACATATAAATGCTATTAAATATATACAACGTTACAAAATGATATTAGACCCATAATAATAAAACGAAAAGTATAGAAAGAAGTGCTTTGTATCCAAGTAGAGTTGTGTTTCGAAACGGTAGCGATTTGTACACTTATATTTTGTGGGAGTAACTGACAAATACTGACTATTTTATTGGCTCTTAGGGTGGACCTAAGAAATAGTTTTATAACAGGCATGCAGAGTAGACAGAGAAAACCTAGTGTCAAGACACTCTGATCACCACTTCGCGGTCGAAATAGAGGCATTGTGAGTTGAGGCCAGAGTGGAGAAATAAAAATAATTTAAATATAACCATTCGTCTGAGTCAGAATCGAACCCACAAACAATCGCGTTTGCAGTTAAACGTTCTCCCACTACACCACGATAGCCTCTCTCTCTCTCTCTCTCTCAGTGCCTCTCTAAGTTCTCCAAGAACAACCTGCTGTCAACATGTCAAAATAAAAATACAAGTGTCTACAGCCTAGAAGTTTCAGGTATATTTCCTTCGTCAGTCAATAATTAATTACACTTGAAATAGATATTTGACTGACTGAGCGATTACGAGTTACTACGTCACAGTGACAAAGAATCGTTAAAAATAAATAAACAATTAGCATGAGTATTTTTCCCAACTCAAATAAACTTGTTTTCTTTTTAATTTAGCATTGTGGGTCACGCAATGAATTACCGAGTGAGATCCAACGTGCGCCATTTTAAACCGGAACAAACACACTCATTTTGTTTTCGATGTCAAAGTAAGGCTGTGTTTATAAAAGTTAAAAGAAATTAAGATGTTAATCAAGGTAATGTACATTTTAGGTTTTAATTAATTATAATGTAAAATTTTACTTTTGTTTTAAAAAATTTAAACATTTATTTTTGTTCTGTTGCTATTTAATGTATTTTTAAACACACTCGTACTATAGTAATAAAAATAAAATATTTTTATTTAATCACTTTTTAATCGGGCATCTGACTTCCTAAGCATCGAATCATCACAATTATTGTAAAAGTGAATCGTATTGTCATTGAATTTATATAACAGTTGACCTTTATCTTTAAAATAAATATCCACCAAAGGTTAAGTAGTTATTTTAGTAATGTATGGATAAACTTATTGATCATATTGTTATTTTAAATTTATTTTCTATTATTATATATTTTTTATATAAATATGTTATACATATTTTTATTCACTTTGATTGAGGCCATTGTGGCGCAGTGTGACAGCGTCTGAATGTATACTACTGATGATTGTAGGTTTGATTGTCACTCAAGAGTAAATAAATAATGTAAATAATTAAAAAAGATAAAAGACAAGTAAAGATCTGAAAAATCTGGTGAAGAACCATGATAGACCAACTAAGCTATAACAAAAAAGTAAAAGCCATATAAGTATATCTTGCCTTGTATGGTGGTGAGTTTTCGTTCAAAAAAATAAGCATTAAATTTTGCGGCCATAGTGGCGTAGTGGGAGAGCGAACGTTAGCTGTGAGTCCGAATCTTACTCGAGAGAAGAAAAAGTTTTTTTTCTCTATACTAAATTCAATGGCAATGTATGTAGTAAATAGTATGTTATAAAGTCTCAAAGACCAAAATAATAAAAAAAATATATACATATTCCAGTACTCGATGTAGGCGAAGAGAATAGAGTAGTGCTACGACGTTGAGTGGCGGAAATATCTTATAGAGTCAGAGTTAGGAAATTAATAAAAGACTATTTTATCACTTTAAATTCCACAAATACACGTTACCCAGTATTCTGTAGTAGAATAATAGATAAATAGCTTCAGCGCGGTACAATTGTAATTAGTCTTAAAATTAATTAGAGTAGTCGCTTTATTTAAATTAACTGTTCTGTTGATTTTGTCGTATTGAAGTTTATTACATTATTAGAATATAAAGTGACATCAATATTCTTCATGTTTAAGAAAATCCATGTATTATCTTTTATTATTACTTTTTTCTTCAGCTTCACGCTTTTTCCCGCAAAGCAGGCTCAGAGAGAACCCAGTGACAAGACACTGCGTTCTCCACCTTCCGCCCGAAACCGAGACATTGCGTTGTTTTCTTATTTATTTGTTACTAGCAACCCGCTCGCTGCTTCGCCCGCGTAATGTATCTTAGAGCGTATTCAGAGAGAACCTGGTTTTAAGTTCAGTTCCCCACTTTCCGGCCGGCTTACTGTTGAGCTCTACACAGCGTGCAAAGGTAACGTTAAGTCAATTTAATTTTTTCTCTTAAATATAAATAAACAGCTTATATATTTTTCTTTCAGTAACAAACTACAAGTATAATTCAGTAACATTTTATGGCTCTACCTCTAGAACTAATCCGGGCCAACGATAATTTCTCACGACTCATATTTTTATTATAAATACAATATAAAAATTGACACTAAACTACTTTCATACTTCAAAATGAAAAATGCACCTTAACCGCGATAATGCACCTTATTTCAAAGCAAAAAAGTCCTAAATTATATATTTACTTACTCTACCTATATTGAAAACACGTATTGTTCTCGTAACGAATGACAATCGTATCTATTTGAAAACGTGATCAGTTTCCTGATTGTAATTGATAAGCGAAATGGATAAACGAAAAGCTTTTACAGTGAGTTTTTAAAAAGCCACGTAGACTGTCAATATGAGGAAAACAGTGATTTTTGGAGGCAAGCGGAAAGGGCGTAGTGATATGATGACTTTCTCCTTTTGCGTCTGTTTGAAAAATATATAGGAGTGCAGTTCTTCTATGTACTCGTATACTGTTAAAACTCCGACATATAAAAGTTCTGTTGCCGCAACTTTATTCGCCTGAAGTTTATGACAATATTAAGAGATATATTTTTATTTGTTGTTTCTACTATCACATATATTAATCTCTATTATACCCGTTTCTCTAGGAATTTCAAGAAATTTTCTCTTAGGGGTTTCCTACACTCTTTGAAGAAGTAGCACAACAAATTTCAGGTTTTTAGGCCCATTATATTTTATATTTTAAGCCCATTCGTTTTTGTTATGCATTTTCTGTTAATCTGTCGGTGTAACAGAGGAGTTTTACATATAAATAATATATTATATAAAGCATATACTCTATATAATATATTATTATACTGATATCAGTTAAAGTAGAATTTACAACAATATCTTCGAACAAATCACAAACCATCGCTGATTATCGTCGAAAGCCCGCATTTTATCACTTGATTACTCAAACGTCTCTATTTATTTTAGTGATAAATAGTCTCTAACGCATAAACTTATTACGTTGTAAACTTCTTTGGAGAAATTTGTTTTTCATCAAAATTGATGTTATATTTTCTATGAGAATATAACATTTTTATATCCACATCTGACGTCTTCTTTGTAGCTTCAGAAGTACACAACTCTCGCATATAGCAGGGGAGACAGATAGAACCTAGTGTTAAGGCACACCGTTCTTTAGCCATTGCGTATTGAATAGTGGAATTCGATGCCACGCTTAAGCATAGCCGCGCAGTCTCAACAGAGCGCGAAAATGAAGTAGAGGTATAATAAATTCCGTGTGGGGTTCGAACCCACAACCATCACGTGTAAAGCCAGACAATGTTCGTCTCTGCCAAAAAATCATCAATTTATTTATTTGTATAAATAATATTGTAGCGTCTACTACAATAATATTTAAATTATTTTCATTCAAGCACGGCGTTGAGTTCCGTCATTCACCATGCAATGTGACGAATTGGAGCGAAAATTGGTGAACGGATTTTCTTGAAACTTTCTGCCTACCCGGCTACGCGGGAAAGTATTGGTATAACGAAATATATCATGTTATTTTATAAAGAGTAATATGATCACAAACAGTTTACAGCAGAGTCTTATATTATATAGAGATAGCTTTCTGTTTTTTTGTATGTTCTAATGTGACGAAAAAGGTTTTCTTATGAAGTTATTCGTAATTTTATTTTAATTTTACAATAACTGGCCTTTAAATTGCGTAAGTGCTAAAATATTTTGAAGAAATGTAGTTTCATTGAGTAGATTAAATTCATATATTAATACATTAGAGAATTTTTTATCATCTCAACCACATTACTTTCCTTGATTTGGCAATAAATCTAAAAACAAAGATAAGTTTGAAAACGGAGAAGTATACCACTGAGTTCTCCTTAATCCACAAATAAAAAATGACGCAATAACGCCAAAGTTGAAAAATATCAACTGTAATTTATCTAGATAATGCAGACATAACGAAAAAAACTGTTACATGAAATAGAATTGGATTATGATTTTTATATATTTCACCGTTAAAAGATATTAATCTCAAATTAAATATAATATAATTTATATCGCTTAAATGAAAGAGGCTAAACTAAAAGTGACATATTATATGTATATCTAGAAATTTGGAATAAGGTCAAATTATAGAAGTCTAAAATAAACATGACATTGAAATTTTTGGTATATTATGGGCAAATACAAATATTTTTTATATATGTGCACTGTTTTGGACAATAGAACACATCTGTTGCCTAAGAGTTCTCATTTTAATAGAGCAAATTTCCAAAATTTACGATAAGGTATCTCAGGTCATTTAAACCTGCTCGAACAAATACTGCTTGCTTAATAATTTTTGTTCCTTTGAGTTGAGAATACTTTAAAAAGTTAATGAAATCCTTCTAATTGAAGAGTTGTATTATTTTTTAAAACCTTACCTTCTGTTGATATCACTACATTATTTGTTTATTATTTTCTATAATATTTCTTTATCTAATATTGTGTGACTAACATTGAGTCATTTTTTCTACAGAACTATTAGAACTACTATTATTACTATTATTGCCACTTATAGCAACTATACAAGGCAAATTACAAGCTATTACAAGGCAAAATCAAAACGAAATATAGTTTATTAATTTTGTTACATAATTAACAGATACTAATATAGTTATAGTATTCACATATAAAAGGAATATATGAACGTGCAGCTTAATTGGCTAAAGCGATTAAACGATATCCATAAAGCAGCAACTTTTACTACTTTTAATGTTTAATCGAAATTTAAATGCATCATTCATAAACAAAAATATTAAATTTAAGGAATATTTATACTGTCCCAAATATTATGAGTTGTCCCTTTTGAAACCGTATGTATTTTTAATCAAAGCTCGTCTAAAATAACAAAGACTGTTTCAAATTCAGGTATGTTTTTAACAAACATAGTGTCGTTTTGGAGTGAAAATGGTTTGTTTTTGAATCAGAATCAGTGTACATATATACATATATGTAAACAGTGTATATGTTTGTTACATACATGATATGGTTCGTAGCTCTCTACTTTTGATCAGATATTTTGGTGTATTCCGACAAATAATACAAATAGAAGACATTGTAATATAATGTAACTTATTAAGCAATTTTAAGAATATCTCAAATTAATTATTCAAGCCATTTGACGTCACAGAGGCGAAATGTGTCTGACACAACTTTCTTTTAACATATCTTTTTCAGCTTCAGGTTCTTAGTGAATTCGTCTTTATAAGATCCGTAGTATTTGGCGCTCCATTCTCTCTGACTACCTAAGGATAAAGCGTGAAGCAAAAAAGCATGTTATGTCATGTCATGTTCCTCATTAAGTCCTCTTAATTTCTCATATTATATAATTTGACATACTTTCTATAAGATGAATTAAAAGTTTAAAGAATGCATTCAGAAACTCAATAATATGAATAAGAAACTTTAAAAATTTAATTTGAAGTTCGAAACCTATATACATGTATATTATTATAGAATAAAGATTCTTAGGTTTTGGGTTCTCAGTTGTAAGACTTTTTCCTAGGTTACATAATATAAAAACTCACTAAAGTGTTAAGTCGAGATGTACTTAAGCCTACGTCTGCGAGATTGGGGAGCTCATTACTGTTAGATGCTCTAAAAAGTTACTGTTAGCGGTCTGAGAAAGCTTTTATTACGAATTGCACTGAATTTATTTCAATATTTTAACATGATACAAATGTTGTTACTTCAGGTACCGTTAGAACAGTTAGTTCAGTGATTCTATAGGAGCAAATTGATAAATAAAAGTCCATCGTTGGGTCGCATTATTCAGCACGTAATATCTTGAAATTAAAGAAAAAACGTATTAATTAATGACTCTCAACTCTGCTGTGTAAAGGAGATGCTGTTAGTTTGAGATACTGTAAAATGTAAATTCAGATACGTATAATTAGTTACATAGAATTCCTACTTGACTAACAAAATACTGAAACTCTGCCACTGTACTAAATTCCACCAATTACTCTTAATAAACAGGCTTGAGGCCATCGTGGCGCAGTTGGAAAGTGTCTGGCTGTAATTTTGATTGTTCGCTTCAATTTGCATTCGGTGGAATGGTGATGATGAGTTTCACTTCTCCGCTCTTGTAAGTAAGACAGAGCACGCGTTGAGGTCCTACACTTAACACGCAATGTCCCAAATTCAGGAGGAAACTGGAAAACGGAGTGTCTTGACACTAGGTTTTCAATGTGACCCTGCTACGTGGGAAACCGAGTGACGCTGAAAATGGCTATCACTAGTTTCTCTCCACCTGCCTGAAATACGAAAGAGATGTTGGAAATTAATTAAGCGATTATTCAATAAGCCAACAAAACAGTCAACACTAACAAGATTATATTAAACTAAAATAGATTCAATAATTAAATTTCTTACAAGTCCCCCATTTTACTTTCAACGCTTGTGATAAATTAAACATTTCGGTGAGTTAATGAAAGATATTTTGTGGCCATGAAAATAGGCGTGTGCTTTCTTTACATCCACAGTTTCATCCAAGCTTAAAAACTTTTATATATATATATAAACGTTATATTTTAAAAACATATATTTTATTTATACGTATTCTCAACATATGTTTTTCAGTTTCCTAAGTGTGTGAATAACTCTTTAAAAATAAATTTACTCCATTTTAATAACACCAAATATTTTACAATATATTGATGCGAAAATAAGAAACCACATTGTACAAATAAAAATGACAAATTCCAAATTTAAAAGTAATGTTCTGTATTTTTAACTATAACAGTATTATAAGGCGAGATTGCACAAATTTTAACATTACAGTACTTAAGCGCTCTTACAGCCGTGTCGAATATCATTTTCGACAATTATTTGTATAATACAGTAAGACAAAGGACTCCATTAAGGTCCATCACGCAATGTGTCGAAGTTAAATGAAAAGTGGTGAACATAGTGCCTTAACTTAGGGTCTCTTTGCTGTGGCGATCCACCTTGGGAGTTGCAGGCGGAAGTGCTCGCCATAGTTCACGCATTTCGTGCAAGTGAGCGGTCACGAGGCGAACAATCATCGAGGAAGAGTATTGTGCGGATCAGGAGGCTTGCGAAGGTGCTGAAGGGGGCATGGTTGTTTCGGCTAATACCTGCACCAGATTGCACGTCCAGTGCAGTGTAATGCGCCCGTCGATTCAGCGTATCACACTCTGGTCGAATGCCCCGCTTGGGCCCCACAACGCCACGCCTTGATGGCTGTACTGGGTAGGGACCTTTGATTAACCAGTGTGGTGGGAGCCATGCTGGATAGTAAGAGGAACTGGCCCACGATGCCCTCCTTCTGCTAATCAGTTGTCGCATTAAAGGAGGCCGCGGGGCGGGTGAGCGAGTCCAGCGCGAATACAAATCCGTAATCCTCAAGTAATCGAGGCAGCGGGTGCTCTGCAAGGAAACCCGGAGCACCCTAAAGGCGACAGTGGCCCGCAATAGGTGGGCCGTCCACGGAGGCGTTGTAGTATGTAGTGTAGTATGCGCGAGCGATCCTGCGACGTCTCATTGGGGTGGAGAGGGTTTCTGCTGGGTTTTAGTGGGTAGTATCGGGTTTTGCTTACCGGTGAGTCCCACAGTACCGCCCGCAAGGGTCTGCCTTGCACATTAGCGGTCCGCGTAAAATGCATTTACCAGCGTAAAAAAGGGTCTCTCTGCCTAGCCTTTTTTATGAAAGGAAAATATAAAGTCGCTTATATATTTAATGGCCTCGAAAAGTAATTATTCCTTCCAATTGGGCAGTACCTCTCAAACAAAGCCTTTCTAAAACCGCTAATCCTCGAAGAAACATCGTTAATATCTGCTTTAATTGGGTTAACTTTCATTTTATTTAAATTTATCTTGTTTATGGAATATTACATTTAATAATGCCGTCTTTATAACTGGAATGTCAAGTATATGGCTCTGATAATTTTGAAATAGTAAAATAAATCTACTGTTTATATAAATAGAATTAATGATGATGAAGATGGCATATATCATTATGTTTTTATCATAAATATTTTGTTTTTTCCAACCACTTTTCCATTATGTTTAACATAGTAAAGCCATCTATTGGAAACTTTAAGAAATATTCATTATTAAGCTTCAGTTTCAGGTTCTCATATTCAATGATAGATGGCGCTGTACATATGAATACAAAAAATCCATGACAATATATTTATGTCATATATACAATGAGTGTGGTACATTACCACATTTTAGACTCATCTTTTAATAACTGTACAGTATTGTGTATAAAATAAATTTCCACCAAACATTCTCCCACCATTCATTGAGTTCACCAACGACCACATTAGCATGAAGCGTGCGTGACCAGCGTTACATAGATCCTACAATTTCACTGAAACTATAATAGATTAGATTATTAGATAGGCAATAGACTAAATATAATTTAAGTATAATATTAAGAGCTATGTGGCGACACGGCTATACACTTGCACTTTATTGCGAAACTTTATCTGAGTCGTATAAATAAAAAAATATCTTATAACGTAAAAAACGCAGTGATCAGATACATACAAAAATATTCCATGAATAAGAATCGAAGGGCACTTTTTAGGGAATTCATATACATATCTACTAACTTTCATAAATCTTCTTCCCTCCCTTCATGATGACACTAGTGTTAAGTAATGAGAATTAAAAGAAAAATACCAATATGTGATACAATCTTTTTCCTACAAAATCTGGTTGTGTGGTTGTGGGTTCTATTCCTACTTGTGCGCATGGTTATATTAAAATTATTTTAATTTAATTCTGCCACGTTCAACAGGCAATATTTCGGATTCGAACGTGAAAACAATTCGGAAAGTGTCTTGTCTGTGCATATTGGGCTATACTGAAAAAAGAGTAAAGCTGAAAAATAAATAACAACCATAATATAATCTCAAATACATCAAAATATATTGATATTCGATATATAAAAATATATTATTATCTCTAAACGTAACGTAAGTACAAAAATACGTAGTAAATATTCCTTGGAAGAGCCCTCGGGCTGTCGAAACCAATCAAGCAAAAACCTCAAAAACGCTGCCACATTAATATAACACAATTATGAAGTAATGAAGAAATGCCGAGGAGCCTGCTACTTGCAGGAGTGTTAGATTAGTTCTTATAAATAAGAATATTGTATTACATTAGGCCTTTGTGGCGCAGTAGGACAGAGTTTAACTGTAAAGGTAGTATTCATTTTCTTTTCTAAGCTCAAGGCTCTAATAAGGTAAAGCGCGGCGTTGTGTTCCGCCACATATCACGTTTTGTTACGATTTGGTATATAAAACGGTCCCCTAAACATAACAATTAGTAATTAAAAAATTTATATTTTTATAATAAGTGTAATATTTTAATTCTTATTATCAGTCCTTGACTTAGTTCCACTTTACGTCATCACAGGAGGTTCGCAAACTATCTCCCATATAAATTCCTAAAGCGCAAATCTGAACAAGAATGCTATCTCGATAGTGCCGAAGCTTTTACATGCATACACTAGAAAAAAGAACTAAATAGGTATACTAATAATGCTGTGGATGGCACAAGGGGATGAAATTCAAGCAGACGATGTTTAAAGGTTTTGAAAATATCTTTAGGGTTTTTAAAAATATTTTTCCTCTTCCTAAATGTGAAAATAACACTTTAATTTTTTATTATTATTAATTAGCATTCCCTCTTGCCAAGCAACTGTTTGTAGAATAATCTTTCGGTAGCAGAAATTTAAAAAAGGTTTTTTCCCTACAGAGATACTGGCAACAAAAATAAGTTGCAATAAGCGCATGACAATATCAACGTAGCCGGATTTATAACGCATGGCTTAGCGGTTACAGTGTTTGTACGGTATCCAAGGGCGAGGGTTTGAATCCCGCTGCGCTTAGAATTTTTTGTACGATTTTCAGTTTCTTAAGTGTTTGAATAACACATTAAAAATATGAAAAAAAATAGTACATAACTTTTACGTTTTATTAATCTATATATATATAAAACAAATGATGTTGGTTAATCTCGCTAAAACTGTTTTCTGAACATAAATAAATTGCATATAAAATAGTAACCTGCTAAACAGGGTGCGTTTAGAAATTCGTTCGCATGATTTAACGATATGTAATATATGCATTAAATTGTTTTACCGGTCATTTGATCTTTATATTACTATTTAAGACGTTCGCTGCGTTAGAAGACTTATTAGTTCTTTATCAGAACTTTGGTACTGTGCAGCGACTAAAGTCATGTTTTTTCACTCCTTGCTGGTTGCCTTAACTTCTAAAGTTCTTTGTGTATTTGTGTATGAGTTTATGCTGCTTTTAAATTGGATTCAACGGCGTTAAAAACAAAGTAGGGGATGGATTAGGTCTCCAACGCACTGCAGTATAACATTTTTCATTCCTTGCGTTAGGGGACGTGTCAATACACGTTAATCGTATTATCTCGAAGCCGCAAGTAAGGTAGGCTTTTAGTGTGTTGTTCAAGCATCGAGCATTGTATTTTGTATTTCGAAGTGTTTTAGTAAAAAAGTATTATTGGCTATTAGTTTTGATCATACAATGTTCAAATATGCTCTAATTATTTTATTGATAATTTACAGACTCGAAGTGTCTGTAGCGCGTAAATAACTTGTATAAAACGTGGTAATGATTTACATTAAGCAGCACAAGAACTTTTAAAAAATGTAACACACTTTTTTAAATAAAACCTTTTATATCATTAATTGAGATTTTATTTTCCATCTTCTTCACTTCAAATATTGAACTATACACAGTTGCGATACGGTTAAAATCGATACCTAATAGTTTTTTTTTGTTTTTGTAATTTATCTTTAACTTACAATAAATTCATAAATATATCTTTGGTTTTTAGGAAGACGAAAATTGTTTTTAAAATTGTTGTTTTAGGAGACTGATCCGGTCTCTACCGCACCACGGGATATTCCTGTTTGGAGATCTTTTGGGTATCTACCGCACCAGGTTCTTTGAAAATAATGCAGCAGTGAACGTATTAATTAATATTTATTATCTCTCTAAGGAAATATCTAAACACGCTATAAATATTTGACAACAAATATGTTATTCATTTTCAACAAATCTGTAACGATTAGGGAGTTGACACCGGGTCCCGGGATAGTTCCATGGAAATTATATGTTTATGTGTATTTTTTCATAAAAAATATTCTTGCGTATTTTTTATTTTTGGTTTTTGTTAATTATTATTCAAATTTGACATATTATCTAATTATGAGGCGGTACGAAGTTCACCGAGTCTGTTAGTCTATATATATATAAAAATGAAATGGCGTTTGGTAGTATCGCTTAAAAGTCAGGAATGGCTGGGTTGATTTTGCTAATTTTGGTTGTAAAATATTTGTAGAAGTCCAAGGATGTTTTAGAAGATTAGAAAACATAGAACTTGCATGAAACATAGTCAAAAATAAATTTATTTTTCCATACAAGCTGTGCATACTTGTCAAACAGGATGCGTTCGGTAATTAAATATTAAGCAAGGAAAGTAGCTTAGACTATGGAATAATAAAATACCTAGCATAAGTAAAATTCGGCCACATGATTTAACGATGTATAATCTATTTATTCAATAGTTTGGCCGGTCGTTTGATCTTTAGATTAATATTGAAATTAATATTTGTTATCTTTCTAAGAAAGTATCTGAACGAGCTATAAATATTGTTAACAAATCTGCAACTATTAGGGAAATGACACCAAGATTTGAACGTCAAATAATTTAATTTACCACCGGTTCACTAAAGTTAATTGGCCTCAAACCTGAGAAGAAATGCAATCGAGTTACAGGGGTAAGTTTAAACCTATACCTAGTATTTATATTATGTACATCACCGATTTTAGTAAAATCATTAACATTTTTATTGTATTGATCAACGTAAGACGGCGGAGTTATCTCCATCTGAAAATATTAAGGTGATGCGGACGTGGCGGTAGTTCTCCACGTGTTCTTGGAATTATTTTTATTATATATCAAGATGGCGTCGTAATGGATTTAACAAGTCATTTTCAGCCTTACCTTCTTTTGTAAACTGGACAATCGTTTTTTTTTTATGTAATGGTGTCTAAATTTATTTTGTGAGCTCTATCCTATTTCAAATATCAAATATTGTATATCTTTTAAATTTATAACAAATTAAAGTTTGTGTGTTTGAAGTGTACATTGTATGTTTTTAATACTTCTTAAATATTTTATTATTAGCGAGCAATCGCGACTATAAGTAACTATTTCGTTTCATAGCATTGTTTAAATTTATAATTTAAATAGTTATAATATTTTTATTTTTTAATACTTTGTTGGAAATAAAATAAACACTTAATATTAAGGGAACTTTATTAAAATACAATATTTAAAACTGCATTTTAATCTATATGGTGCTGGGTTCGTATTCAACATATGGGAATCACACTACTCTGAATACTTCAAAATGATATAAAAAAATCTTCTAGGGCAGTAATATTTACATAAAGGTACGAAAGTACATTGTATAATACGTTTGTACGAACGTTGCGCTTTATAGCATATCGAAACGATAAAAATAACGCTAGTGTGAAAGGTTTTGTTTTTTATTGGAATTGGCCAATAGTTTTCTTTTTATTACGTAAATTTATATTCAATACGTATTATAATAGAAATAAATACTGTAGTTATTAGAGAGAGGGAACCTACAGTCAAGACATCCTTTTCTCCACTTTCCACCCGAATTTGAGACACTGCATGTTGAGTGGCGGAACTCAACGCCGGGCTTTGTCTCATCAGAGCGGGTAAATGAAAATAGTTCTATTATAATCATTCTCTTGAGTGAAAGATAAAACGACAAATAATTACATTTACAGTAAGATGCTCTCTCACAGCGCTACGATGGACTCTTCGTAAAAATTACTAAACTTGGTTTTCTACACTACTTCAAAGAGACTACATACCTACAAGTATGCCTCTTTTATATGATTCAGGCCATTTTTTAAATAAGACTATACTATCATCTAAATTACACACAATGTGTAACGTTTCATCACGGACAGTTCGGTTTTAGAGTAAATTTAATATAAACATCGTGACACATGAATTTAATTTATTATATCAAATGTAATTAAAATGAAGTCAGCTAAATACAAAAACAAACTTCCACACTTATACTAGTAAGATTATGTTTATAACATATCATTATATTTGTAGAAACACATTTATGTAGCGTACAGAGTACTACATAAATGTATTTCTACATATCTCGACAGAGTATGACGCTCGCACGCTCCCTTGACCAGTTTTAATGAAATGAGGGCTGAAAATTGAGCAAAATAACGTAATATAAAAATATTTAAATTATATGTATACAAAATACGCAAATACAAAACGGTTGAGAGCGAATAGCCCAAGATCGAACTCAGTGGCGTATCATCTGAGAAGCCTATGTCCAGCAGTGGACGGAGAAGGGCTGATGATGATACAAAATAAGGTTTTATAGAAAGAATATGTTATAACTTATGTTACGCCATTATGAATAGTAAAAGAGAATAATCTCTGAATGTAGCAATGGTTGTGGGTTCGATTACCACTCGAGGGAATGATTACAATTATTATTTTTTTTATTTCAGTGGTGTTTTGTGTAAGTAGAAAACGGAGGGTCCTGACTCTAGTTTATCTCAGCCTATTCTGCGATATGCAAGATTTGATATTTTCTCAATTTATGACTGATAATAATACACTAAATTATTGGTTCAAATGTTTCATTCTGCTCTGTAATTGAAACTTAACTATTGGATCTTTATATATTAAAAAGAGGCTTTTCTTGGCTTTAATTGTTCTAAATACAACATGGCATGGCATGGTATTAGAATACCAACCAAAACATAACGTTTCTACAACAAATAGAAATAAAAAACAAAGATATACATAAGTTTAAAAAAATCTACATGAATTATTTGAATGAAACGAAACCTAGTATCACGTTAAGTTCTATCTTAACCGAGACCTATTTAAATAATCGACTCACAGCCATTCATACTACCAAGAAAAAGTGCTCATTTTTTAAAATCGTTACGGTCTGAGTGGTACAGGTGGCCTAGATTTTTAGGATTTTAAAAGAATATAATTTTATTCTAAATTGTTTGTCAGATACAATTTTATCACTGTAGACCTAGACAATTTGAGTAAATATTGTGCATTATTAAAAGTACAAATCAAAGGGTTCATATCCTGATACATGTAAATTTTTATATATTTTTTTATATTATATCTTATATCTTTACGCATAACAGTCAGAGAGGACTTAGTGACAAGCCACTTCGTTCTGCACTTGCCGCCCAAATTCTAGACTATAACGTGTTGAGTGGCGGATCTTAATACGCGCTTGGTCTTGATTACCAGAGCGAAGAAATGAAAATAATTGAACTATAATAATTTCAACGTGTGGGAATCAAACTCAGAACCAATCACGATCACAATCAGGCTGTCCCACTACGCCTATGAGATTTCGAGATGCAAATTATGTTTTTCAATTATAACTGTATTGTATATTTTATTATTTTTTTTTATTTTAAAATATTTAGGTTAGCCTAAAGCGCGCTCAGCCACCGAAGATCAGGGGGAAAGAGAAGGCGGTATGCCGATCTCCAACTCCCCCTACCCTAGAGGAGCTACTGCAGGAGGGCCGTGGTGATCCTTCTGCAAGTCATCGAAGCTGTGGGTACTCAGGAAGGAACCCTGGTGACAGTGGCCCGCAACAGGTGGGCCGTCCACGGAGGCATTGCGCGAGCGATCCTGCGACGTCTCATTGGGGTGGAGAGGGTTTCCACTGGGTTTTAGTGGGTAGTATCGCGTTTAGGTTCCCGGTGAGTCACACAGTACCACCCACAAGGGTCTGCCTTGCGCATGGCCGGTCTGCGTAAAACGTTTTTCCCATCATAAAAAAAGAAAAGAAAAAAGTATCTTACTTCTTTGTACAATAAATTTTAGCTTGCTCACTTTAACTTTTGTAATGTAAGTAATAAACAATAAACTAATAATGAATAATGGAGTTACAAGATTTAGATGCATAGTCATAAAATTAATTGCTGAATTAGAACTAAAAAAAAATCACTAGTATCTACATACAAATGTTTTGCAACGCGCTATTTTAACTACTTCTTGCCGTCGGATTTGTTTGAAAAATTGCATACATGTCCACTCCGGTGACGATACAATATTTCCATAGCATGAACTTCATGTCCTTGTCTGGATATAGATGAATAGCTAGTAAAAACGAAACATATTTATTTTACTTTCTTTATAATTTTTTTTTTATCTATTAGTCAATTCTATGCTAATCTTCTATATACACTCAAAACTCTTGTGTCACTGACTAACTGACAAACAATAGTCAGCTGAAACTACTGGGTCGAAAGTTTAAATTCATGGGGATTGTAGGAAAGCTCTAAAAGAGGATTTCTTGAAATTCCTGCAGAGAGAGTCTGCACAAATGAAATTGAGGGCGACCACTAGTTGTGTATAAATCGTAAAAAGCCCATCCTAACCGTGATAAAGCCAATTTAAAGTTCGGCATACGACATGTATAAATTAAGAAAACATAAGATTGACTTTTATAATTTTATAAAATATTCCTATACCACATTCATTCATTGTGCTAGAAAAAGTCAAGACGTGCTTTCTTTATAATATATCTCGTATAATGATATGTAAATAGAAGCTGCTACTACTATCTTTCTTTAGTATACATACGAGTACATATATCGTAATACATATACTCTGGTACACTGAAATGCGAATGGGACGGTGATGGCCCTCATTTTTCACCCTCCAGCCGCTTTATGTGCTAGATATTTCTTCTAAAAAGACCTAATGTTACAAGTAATGGTTGACTTTTTTGCTGTTTCTGTTAGATTTGGACAAAAAATACTGAATAACAAAGAATGAATGTTTGAATATTTGTAAGACTAATTCACTTAAAGATTTTGCAGAGATAGAGTAATGTCTAATTGTAAACACCACGGTTGTGAAATCGATTTCTTGACTCGACACTGATTATATTTAAATTATTTTTAATAAATTGTATTTTCTTTTTATATTTAACGATTACTCTTTGAAATATATTTTTGGGGAGTGGACATTTATATTTATAAAAGAATTTTGACGTCGCTGGATAGAACGAAAAGAGAGAAAAAAAAGAAAAAAGAAAGAGTATTACGGGCGACTTCGAAGAAGCGCGGTTTCCACTTCCGCTACATTCAATTTTTTATACGATTTTTCAATTTTACGCCCATGTTCCAAATACTATATTTATATATATATATAATTTAAAACTAGATAAAAGCAGATTTGTAAGGAAATGCTAGTATGACGCTCTTCGAGTTCCATTTCCTCTTTATTGTAGTTCATGATAGTTGAATCATTTTGACAATGTCTCTCGGATATTGTTAACGAATTCGGCTGAAGAGTTACTTCCGGCACTCCAACGACTACTTTACTAAATAACTTTGTTTATTATTTTCATTCATTTTATTATTTTAGATATAAACTATATAACACAATCTGTCAATGAGAATGACGCCGATGGCAGTCATATATCAACTCATTGAGATTTGGTTAAGTTATTTTTCTTTTCATTATGCCCAAAACATCCAATTTCCTATATTGGTTACTGAATCACCCATCAATCACTGAGTTCCGAACGGAACACATTACTACTACACCGGCCATTTACGTAAGCTTTTTGATTTATACAAGGGTAATTCAAAAATAAATATAAATAAATATTTTTTAATGATTGATTTGCACTATCAACCATTGTGTACAATCAGACATTAGAAAGCGTCATTATTATATATCTCTATAAATTAGCAATCAAAAATATTCACTTTAAATAATAATTAAAATATTTTTTATAAGTTAATTCAATAAATAAACAACCTCGCAATATGTATCAAGGCAAAGATAGAAAAGAAACGTGTCGATATATTTTCATTTCAATATAAATAATTTATAAAAGTAGGTACTTCACATCAGAAGTCGCTATAAAATTTATTGGCACTAAAATGTTGAAACGCTTTTATTGAAGCGTATTTGCTCAAAACTTGTTACTGTGATGCGGGCCTTTTACCTTTTAGTTTTAAATTTCATTTTGGTCAGCGCACACATTTTGTCTGAGGATTGTGATGAAAATGTATATGTTAATGAAATAGCTTCATCATTAGTCACTTTTCTTGGAGTAGACGAAAATAGTACCAGAGTAAAAGATTTAAAAGAAAAACTTAAAAAGATAGATAAATATGTAATAGACAAAAGTAAATATACTGAGTTTTTGCTAAATGAAACAAGTAGCACAGATCTCAATGAAACAAATTTCTTCAATGCCTTAAATGAATCTGATCACTTCAGATTACTAAGTGATAAGGAACCTAAAAATTTGTATTTAAAGTTAAAAGAAAAAATGACACGTGACGATATATTAAATGTTATGGCAGAACAAGAAAACAGTAGGAAACTCTTTAAATCTGCTAGAAAAATGATGAGGAAAGTTGCAGAGGACGACGATGTAATAGACAATATTGTGGACAAAATGATTGCGCAGTCTCCAACAGACAAACACAAATTTAAGTACAAAATTGAAGACGACAAATATTGGGGTAATTAACATTTATGGGATTCTCGTAAAAACATAACGTAACATTTTATAACACATAAAATTTTATTTTAGTTCCATCAAAGCCTGTATTGACTGTTTTTTCTTTTCTTTATTTTATAACCCAAAATTAATATTGTTATCCAACTCAAGAGTATAATTTTTCAGATCCTCAACAAGAATTAGAAGATCTAAAAGAATACCATAAGCATGACGGTAGAAGGATTTTCAAAGGAGAAAGAACGACAATACGATATTATCCATTCATGGTATCCATACACGTGATGGGCAGGTTTTGGTGCGGTGGATCTATTTACTGGCGAGATATCGTTTTAACTTCAGCTGCATGTCTACAGTTGTATGTTTCGAATAAACTGATTTCTATTATTAAAATTCCTTTAATACACTTTAATCAAAATAGTAAGACGACTTGATTCTGCAATTACAATACAGTTATAAAAAATACTACTCCACGGTTGCCATCATTTTAATTATGAGTATTTTTCAATAACAAAGGCAGAAAGAATGGTACTTACTGAATAGTTTTTAACTCTTATATTGTTATTTATATATCAAGGAATGTAAATGTATTGGAATCTCGTATACAAATTTCGAGTGTTAGAAGTTGATGACTTGAAACACTAAGAGACTTTTATTTTATGTTGTCAATTCTTTTATTTAATCTTAATGTTATTTACTATTTTTACATACGTATAGTTATTGTTTGCATAGACAGAAACGTCAGCATAAATGAAACGATTACAACTTATATAATTTTATTTATTTATTTAGTTTTTAGAATGGAATACTTTACTTTATTTAATTTTTAGAATGCACAACAATAGATTTTTTCGGGAAAATCCGAGTGTGCTTAGAGTTAGGATTGGTAGCAACCACAGTCGCATCGGTGGAGAAATGGTGGAGGCTCTTGAGGTAAATACATAATCGATCTTTGACAAACAACTAGCATTTTTAATTTTTACTTGTCAAAGATAATCTAACCAAGTGCGTCGTTTAATAAAGTATTTTTTACGATATCCACAAGCTTTTAAAGGATCAAGGTTCATTCCATTACGAGCATTTATTGGAATATAATATATTTATTTATCCAGGTCTACTTCCACCCTGCATACAACCCTCGTACCCTCCGCCACAACATCGCCGTTATCAGGTTAAGAAGACAGCTTTTCTTCAACTACCATAGGATTCCGAAGATAATTGATATATCTCATAACAAGTTTGGACTCGCTCCCACGTCCGAAGTACTAGTTTTAGGTTGGGGAGTTTCTAAGGTACTATTTGTATGGCACCGGTTGTCGCTCGCAAGTTACGCATATTTAATAGACCTTGCCATACTATTGCTATAACTATATTTTATCTATACACCTAACATTCCGTATTGCCCCGTTCAGGTAGAACTTTCGGTAAATTCTTTCTTAGACTTTACCACAAGTTCTCTTAGAGGAGTGTACTCAATAAACCTTTATGATTATTAATTATTAATACTTAAATTAAGTCAATGTCAGTAAAATACGTCATTTACTACAGTTAATAATTTATTAATTGTTGAATTCATTGTTGGATTAAGAATATGCTAGACAATATACGAGTATAAAATAATTTAACAAATATCTTCATTACTATTAATGTATCCTACAAACTTTATTATAAAATATTAAAGATAGGCTGTAAATACATCTGAACCTGATACCGTTTAGATTTATTTTCGGCTTCTGCCTCAGTGTTTATGATAACAAGCACTATCCATTTATATAATTCTGTTTAAATGTTACTTGACTTCCAGATGTCCCAAACGTTAGCGTACGAGCCGGTGTTTCTCAATAGAAAATTCCTGCCGGTCTATCCGAATGTGTTTTGTAAAGAAGTATATGGAAAGTAAGTTCTATTTCAAAACTAGTTGAAGTAATAAAATGTAACTAAGGGTTTCATCAATGTAAATATAAATAATGTACACTCCCATACTGCGCGGTGAATTAAATACTAAATTGAAATCTAGAAAAACATTTTAAATCCCCGAGAAAAGGTAGACCACATTAAAGATTTTTTTAAATCGTTCCTTTTTTAACAACACATATCGTGAATGAATGAATCCCGCATAGCAGGGTAAGACAGAGAGAAGACAGTGTCCTCACACTCTGTTTTCCGATTTTCACCCGAATTCAGAAAATTGCGTGTTGATTGGTGGGACTCGCCGCTGCGCTTTATTCTAAAAAAGCGGGGGAATGTAAATAATTTCAATATAATCATTTACCAAAGTGGGGATCGAACCCACAACCATTGCGCTTACAGTCGGACGCTGTCCGTCTGTGATGGTCTACGACCTTTATTCCTATAGCCTATTTTCCTATACACTATATATCCTAGTGTTTCCAGGATTTGTTTATATTTTTAGCAAGTTTATAACAAACTCAATGTTTTGCGCCGGCACGTTCACGACTGGTGAAGGAGCTTGCGATGTAAGAACTTTTCTATGTAATATTTATTTGACCATCAGAAATATGTAATTAATGATAAATATTAAAATTTTACTCCTTAACTAATATTATGACCCCATTGTGATTACATTTAAATTATTTTATTTTTCTCGCTCTGCTAAGTAAGACAAAGCGCGGCTTGGAGTTCTGCCACTCAACAAGCAATGTACCAACTTTGGCAGGAAGCGGAGAACAAAATGTCTCGACACTAGGTTTCTTTGACTACCCTGTTATGTGGGCAATAGCGTGAAACTGTGTGTTGCCCGCATTTTACAGTACAGACTAAGACGACTGCCGCAAAACAAAGACGCTATTTACTTAATATCAAAAGTCATTGGCTTAGTTTTTGTAGTCAGATCAGGAGACTATCCAAATACACTCAAGCAGGATCTGAGTCCACGAACTTAACATGCATATCTTAATAAGGCAATTAATATTTTTACTTCAGACAAAAATCAACATAAATGTGTCAACAATACCACATTTGTTAATGCTCATTGTGGTGCAATGAGACAGTGTCTGACTATTGACGTGACATGACAGACGTGATGTTTATTGGTTCGATTTCAGGGACTGATTACATTACATATATTTTAATTCTCTGTTCTGATAAAATTTGGTTTTTTGTGTTTAAAATTTGGTTCTGAAAAAATTGGGTTTTGCTACTCAATGCGCAATGTCTAAAATGCAGGCGGAAAGTGGAAAACGGTGTGTCATGACATATTGGCACAAGGTTTTCTGTTGCCTGGGTATGCGAGATAATGTCTATGGCTGGAAAATGAAGCAAACTGATCTTTATGGAGAGTGTAATAACCTATACTTACAATAAGTAATGTTAAAAATTAGTCGTATATATGCCACATGAAGGAAATATTTGTCCTTCATTGTAAGATAAGGTCGGTGTTAAGAACTTCCGTGCAACATGCTAAGATTCGTTTTTACATATATGTAAATATTACAGTAGACAGGATGTAATAAAACAAAAAATATTTAGAAGATAAGTTAATTTGGGGTTGAAATATACATTGTTTTTAGTATTATTTCATCTTTTTAGTGAAATAAAAAGTGATGTTGGGTTCTGGCAACTACAGAATACGCTAACTTGTATGCTTATCCAAAAAAATTTTTTTATAGTAAACAGCCAATATTGTCATATAGTAAATAAGAGTGTAAGAGTGTTATAAAATGGCACTATTGACTATTTACTGATAATGAAAACATTGGCGCATTGGAACAGTATCTAACTATAAACGTGATAGGTTGTGTGTTCGATTCCCACTTGGGGAAATATGTTCTTTAAATTGTTTTCATTTATCTGCTTTGGTAAGACAAAGTGGGCGTTGGGTTTGAGTTGGGCGTGTGAGTTTCGGTCATACAGCGGAGTGTTACCTTGCTATGCGGGAAACAGCGTGAAGTTGCAAAATAAACTAATGATAAGTAAATGTCCAGTAATATATACTTAGTCTTTCCATAAATATTGATACAAAGAAAAATAATTTATTTTTATTGTACGTAACATTCATTACTGTTATTACAGTGTGTTAGTTTAATACATTAACATAAAACCATTAAAAAATGTATAATAAATATTTTTAGGGACTCCCAATTATCATTTGCAAGTATTACTCTTTAAACCTGCCCATAAATCATAAACTAGTGGACTAAGAACAGGACTAGATAACGGGCAGTCTTCGGTTCTCATGAAGTCGATCGCCTGTATCTTACCAAGGTTGAGTGGATCAAGCTTTATGACCCAGCGCTGAGTCTTGATGAAAGGATCATTCTTGGTTATTGAACATGGGGTTGTTAAGGGGTTAAACTACCTTCTCAAGAATGGTATCTTGATATACTTATGCCGATGTGATGTTACCTTTTTCACTAAAATATGTCTCACTCACTCTTTCATAGTCCCACTGAATTATCAATGCCACGCCCACGTTATACTCTGTTGACTAATTGGGAAGCATTTTTAGAGATTTCAGCATAAATCCGGTCATTTTGTTTGTTAAATATTATTCAATTTAAAAAAAAATCTTATCTGTTAACAATTTTTTTCTGTGACCTCCTTTTGCGTACCACTTAAGTAAGTGTTATGATTTTATCCTTTTCTTTTTTTTGATTATCAGTTACAAAATAACCAGTGCATTTATAATAGGCTGCAAGTCCTTATTTATCTTTTAAAATACGTGACAAGGTTCTAGGTGCTATCTTCATCTCCCGAGATTTTTTTGCTTTCGGACGGGACTTTTTCGAATTCTTTTCCGTAATACTTTGATCGCCTTTTTCGTACGAATCTTTTTCTGTTACAAACAGTGGAGGTTTCAATATACCTATCAATAAGCCCTTTATAAAAACATTTGACTAATACCAAACGTATAGAAGATTTCAAAAATTATATTTTCCATATTCATAAGTAATATTTTGTTTATATTTTATTATAACAGTACTTATTGCTAGACTAAAAACATAAGTTTAATTTAATATATAAATTTATTTTTATAATTTTCGTAATGGTTCTGCTCTAATTTCAGCATGACGCCGGTGGGCCTGCTCTAGTAGGTGGCAGGCTGGTCGGTATCATCTCATTTGGTCCAGCATTCTGTGGAGCACCCAACGCTCCAACTGTCTTTACACTCGTGGGTGCATACGCGGACTGGATAGAAGCTGTTAATGAATCTGTGAGTAGATTGCTTAAAGGATATTAATAAATAACAAATGTAGGTAATTTGCACGGAAAATGGTAAATAAAGTGATTAACATCTTCACGTTACCGGATAGCAGGGTAAGCAGAGAGAACCTAGTGTCAAGACACTCCGTTCTTCGCTATCACGAGATGATATCCTGAATTCCTAGCATTGCGTGTACCCAACACTCAATGTGTCATTCAGGAAACTCAAATAATTTCAATGTAAGAATCAACGTGTATGGGGTAACTCACAGCCATCGCGTGTACAGTACGACGCAGTGCTATGCTATGTACTATGCCACGTGTAAGTTCTTTTTTTCCTCCACCTTAATGGGAGAAGGTATAAAAAAGAGAGAATATTTTATAATTTGTTAACAAATCAATAGGATTTTTTTTAATTGTCATATATATATATATATATATAATACTAACATTATAACCTCTTTATTGTACATCCACAAATAAAAGTAATAACAAAAAACAATAAATATATTGTTACCGTTAAACCTTAATTGTAAACAACTACAATTAAAAAAGACATATTTAGAAAACGTATAAAAATTTGAACGCAGTGGAATTTCAACCCACGCCTCTTGAAAACCGTTCAAGTGGCGCGGTTTCAAATCTCGCTGCGTTCAAATTTTTATACGTTTTCTAAATATATATTTTTCAATTTCCTAAGTGTGCAAATAACACTTAAAAAAATGTTACAAACTGTATTTTTTTTTTATTTTATCTATATCTTAAGAAACGTTCGATGCTTATCGGTAAAAGTTACCTTCCATTCTACGAAATAAATGGTTACAAAATTCCTAAAGAACGTAGAACAGTTTCCGCTATCATCGGAATCGGCTTAATCAATGTCAACGTTAGGATTTTGTGTAACGTTTTGCTGTCTTCAAAACAGCTGTTGTTTTTAAAAACATTGTACAAATATTTAAGGTCACAGGTTCTAATAGTAACATATAAAATTTGTATAAAAATTACGAAAATATAATATATTCATATATTCAACTTTTACACTTTTTTCCGCATAGTAGCGTAGAATATATACTGACTTATCGCTAAAATGTAAAATGTGCATAACTATAAAGATTAAAAGAATCCTAGATTAAAGAAAAATTAATGTTCCATTATATTTGCCTTTATAAAAACCATTGTGGCACAGTCGTAAGCTTGATACTCTCGGGTAATTTACGCAAAAAGTGGAGATTGGAGTGTCTTGACACTCTGTTCTCCGTTCTCTTTGACCACCTCTTTCTTGCTATGTGGGGAAAGCGTGAAGCTGCTTAAGTAATTCTTATAATGTTTCAAACAGATGCCAAGTTACTACCGCGGCAAGAAACGTACAACGACTGTCGAACCTATGTCCTTCTTTCCGGAGTTCAAACCAACTATAACGACCACTACCACTAAGCTAGATGAGACCACGCAAACCACAACGACTACGACGAAAGCTGAGGCTAGGATCAGGCCGGTAGTAGCTGAAGACTCCGACATGGACGGTTTTAGTATTGATTTGAAATAGAATGCTGATAAACGTTTTTTATAATTTTGATCTTTTTATTTACTTCGCTTTTGTTAGCTTCATATTTATTAATTTTCTTTTTCAGCTGCACACCTTTTCCTGCGAAGCATTATAGATAGAGAAAACCTACACTAGTTTCTCTAGGTCCCACTTGAATCCGAGACATTACACGTTAAGTGGCGGATCTCAACGCCGCAGTTTGTATTCACCAGAACACAGAAATAAAAATAATTTAAATATTTCCCCGAGTGAAAATTGTACCCACAACCACACCGTCTACCGTCAGACGCTGTAACACTGCGTCACGATGGCTTTTTGGATCGATCAATTAATTATTGTATGAAAAACGCTATTGTGGCACTTGACGTCCGAATGAAATAAATTCGGACTTAAAATGTAATGTCCCGAATTCAGGCGAAAAACGAAGAAAGACACTAGTTGGTCGTTCCTTCTTCACGTTTTCTGTGAAGTTAAAAAAAATGTTGTATTTGTCGTTTTTTATGGATCCAGTGTGGTTAACAGATTCTAAACTCATAGTATAAAAATAAAAAAAAGTTGGTTTCGTTAAGAATTAGGTAAATAAAATATATATAATATCTTTACTTAAGTCATCAAATTACCATTATTTGGTAAGATAGAAGCAATGTTAATATTTGTAATAATTTTCAAGCTGGAAATCCAAGCATTGTCGCTCCGGTGGAAGGTGGAGTCGGATATTAATTTGTGATAGAATTTCACGGAGTACCCATGTTAGACTAAAGTCTATAATTAAACCGTTTGCTTTGTCTTTGCTCTACATATATCATTTTAAATAAAGCACGCTTACAGTACCTATAAACAGATTAAGTAATTATAAAGATTCAAGTCTAATGTAAGAAAACGATGTATGAAGTAAATTCTAAAGCTTGAACTCCTTCAATATTACGCTTTTTTCCCTATAGCAGGGTAGGCAGGAAGAACCAATTATTAAAACACTTCGTTTTCCACTTTCCTCCCAATTATGAGACATCGAATAGCGGAAATCTTGGCCAACCAGAGCGGATAAATTAAAATTATTAAAATATAATCATTCTGCCGAGTGGGGATCGAACCAATGACATTCACAGTAAGACGCCACCAGATGCGCCACGATGGCCTGACGTACTAAAAGTGCCTTAAATTTAATATAAATGAATAAAATCAAATTTGTATGATCCATACAGATTAATTATTATTAGAGACAATCAAATATACAAATATATGGTAAATCATTTCTTTTTCTATTTAAAACTTAGCTTATTCGTGAAAAGTGTTTATTGTGACAAAAACTAAGCAAGCAACAATCTAGTTTTTACGATCTAGGACGATTATGTTTTTGACATTGTAATACAACAGTGACGTAACAAAGAACTGAATAAAATACAGAAGTCTCCTGTTTTAATTATTTTCTTTTCAAACGTTTATACCCGTTTCTTTCGGGTGATGTTCTAAATTATGTTTTTTTAATTACTTCCTTAGTAACTATTTGCTTTTGTAATGGCTTATAGTACACTCATTATAGTTAGTCCTTATATTACAGTTCTTATATTACCGTTCTCAAATTTCTATCTGAATCCGAGACAATGTGTGTTGAGTGGTGGAACTAAACGCTACGCTCTGTCTCGTCACCAGAGCATAGATATTAAAATAATTTAAATATAACAATTCCCCTGAATGGAAATCAAACTCATAACCATTGCTTATACAGTCAAACGACGACGCACTTTACCACGATGACTTGTAAAGTGCAGCTGGCTTATAAAATATCGTCTTCACGAAAAAAACCGTCATAGATTAATTTAGCAATCTATGCCTGCATCTGTAAATCATATCACACAAATTACCCCTTTCTATAAAGAATGAAATATATATTTAGATATTGTTATAATCATCATCTCTTTAATTGTGAATACTATAAATAATTAATTCAATATAACGTGTCTATTTTTAAAAAAAAAGTTTTTTATATTTATAAATAATATTTGTTCAAATTCAAAATGTCCTCTATTCAAATAGACTTTTAGATTTATTTACATAAAAAACACAAAATAATTCTCTGTAATTTCTTTTCGTCATTTATTCACTTTTTTTTAAGATGATACATGATCTCCATTGCGAGTAATATATCAATAATTACATACAAAAAATTAATAAATTATTAGTTAAATCTGTATGAAATCACACAATTTTTTATCATTAAGTTACTACTTAAATTTTGTATATATTTTTGTCTTCAGCACCGAGTTTTATATCTAATCTTCAACATATCTTACAAAATAAACCATATTTAGCAGCTTTCACCCGCTAATTGTTTACAATTTGTCTTGAATTGTACAATTCTGTTAATTTCACGATTGTGTTGACTATTTATAAATGTCAAATAAAAGGCCGCGAGCTCATGAAGATTGATGACTAGATTTTTATCAAAATTTATTTAGTATTTAAAGCTTATTATTTAATTATATTGAAATCTATACTAATATTATAAATGCGAAAGTAACTCTGTATATATGTCTGCCTGTGACGTCATAACGGCTAAGCCGCTGAACCTATGGTCACGCAATTTAATGTAGACATACTTGAGGGTTTTGGGATGAACATAGGCTACTTTAATCACCCATTTTTTAGTTTTTTGAGAAATTTAATTGTTTTTCGAAAAGGCTGCCAGAAATATGAAACAGCTATAGTTGAAGCGGGCAAAGCCGCAAGACGTTCACTAGTAAGCTAAAAATAAGATGTGTCTTGGGTTTGTAATTATTTCAATACTAGTTGATGACCGCAACTCCATTTAAGTGGACTTTATGCTATAGACAAGACAAACGAGCGTTCGGGTCACCTGATGGTAAGTTATCACCGCCGCCCACGACCCCGTGTAACACCAGAAGAGCTATGGGGATGCTGCCGGGGTTAAGGTGGTGGTGGTCGTGACTTCATAAAATACTACTTCCATTAAACATTTGACATTAAAACTTGGACCCCAAATTTATAAAACTATCCTAAATGATTTAAAAATATATTTCAAAGTACACACGTATGTTTTATCATTTCTATTTTATTTTATTGAAATTTGAATAAACCAATTACAAAAGCCATTTGCTTAGAAAACAGCATTATAACTTACACTTCCATAGTTACAAATTTCTAAGGGTAATTAATGTATACAAATTGCGCCTTTATCCTTTAAGCGCTAAAGACAATAATTACGTAACCGAATTTACATGGACGTATTTTAATGAAATTTCTCGGTATTAACAAGGAAATCGTGATGAAGTTTGACAACCGTTCGCCCTCTGTAGCATAGTTGATGTGTTTTAATATCGAATCAGAGGAGGTAAGTTAGGTAGATTATTTCTTGCCGAATGTCCCACTTGGGCCCTATAACGTCACGCCTTGAAGGGATAGGAACCTTTCATTAACATTAGTGGCGGCTATGCTGGACAGTGAGAGGAACTGGTCTGTTCATCATTCCCCAAGTGCGATTGACCCGACAACATTAGTAATTAGTCAGTTAGTTCAGTCCAGTATATATTTTAACTGCTCCAGAATGGCTTTGATAGAGTATTTACAACGTAGCATATAAAATATCCTTAAACAAGGGCACTTTAAACACTAACTGCATTATACAGTTCTCAATAATCGAGTTCCAGTTAAATCACATTCTAGCTACGATACGTTTCAATGAACATTTGAAATTTATAAAATAACAAATAAATCTTTGTATTAATTATTAGAAAGAAAATAACTATTGATTATATTATCTTTCCTATTTTTGAGACGTTGACAAACAAACAGTCAGCTGTATATGCAATAGTTGGGATCTATTCCCCCCCACTCGGGGGAATGGTTATATTTAAAAGATTTTCATTTATTTGTTTCGGTGCCAAGACAACCAAGTGTTTTGACACTAGCTTCTCTCCGCTTACCCTACTGTACGGGTACAAGAAACCAATATATTATAGTATTGTCAATATATTATCAATATATTATAAACGAAAATCATAATCACACATCAACCTTCAGAACTAATCCTCATATACTCGTACATGTTAAAAGCATTCTAAAAACCTCAAAATGTTAGCTAGCTCTAACCGTAGTAGCGCCTTCAGGGATTACTTACGAGTTTGAAATTATTATTACAACGCATATTAATGTTTCGTTTAAATTAAAATTCGTAATATTTAATGAAAAATGAAAGTATATTATTAAGCGAACTCAGTCTACTTAATTATTACATTTTATTTTCATAATTCAATGTCTCATCACTCTTTTCTCCACTTTCAAATCGTTTTGGACGTCTAAAATAATAAATTATTTCAGATTAAAATATATTATCGTGTGGAATTTAAACCTATAAACATCGCCCTCATTCAATGCTGCAATGAGGCCGCAATGTTGTGATTTGCAGCGGGACCTAACGCCGCACTTAAAACTAATATGGAGAAAAAATGTCTATATTTACTCATTTATAAATCTTTCAATTATATTGACATAAAGAAACAGAAAAATACACCGAAAGCTTAAGAAGCATAAAGCTTATAGAAGCTTTTTACACGTGTATTTTAAATCATATTTCCGTATTGCTGTTTACTTTGGTGAAACATTTAATGTTTTTCAATTTGCTACTACAAAGTGCTACATCCCGACCTCGCTCCGCTTCGTACCGGATTTAACCGGTTACGGGCTGTTAGAGCCGGTTAGAGTCAGCTACGCATCATAATCTTTAACAAAGATAAATAAAAAATAGGTCACATTTGAATAATTTTTATTTTGCTTCATTCGTCCCACCGCATATAGCAGAGTAGGCGGAGAGAATTTAGTGTAATGACACTCTTTTCTCTACTTTCTGCTTATTTTTAGCAGCTTGCATATTGAGTTGAAGAGTTCTACGCCGTGATTTGTCCCACCGGACTGCTGAAAAAAATATTTCAATGGTCTGAGACAAAGCATGGAGTTTGCATGGGGCTGAATTCCACGCAGTCTAAGTTGCAAACAATCCGTAGGAATATTTTAAAACCGTATTAAATCTATATATATATATATTTACACTTACCTATATAAAGGGACGCATGTTAATGCTATATAAAGAAAAATGCATATTATATGTTGTTGTAAAAACTTGTACAGAAGTCTTGTATAGCAACATTCGTTCTATAACTACTCACTAACGGTACAAAATAAGGATAATTTATATGAACGAATGAACGAATGGCTGAAACTGAACAAAAGCTTTTTACGTCGCGTTAGGTTACAAGGTGGAAAGATTTATTTTTTTCGTGTTCAGATACGTTGTATGTGGAGTAGATAAATAACTGTGGGTACTTATGAGTGATATCATCATATATTTGAGTTTGTACAACTAAATGAGTCAGATTTTTTTATGTATATGTAAATTTTGAACTTCACACTTTTCCCGCGTACAGGGAATGCTGAAAGAATTAGTTTTAACTATTCACATATTTTTAGTGACATTGCGTATTGATTGAAATAACCTAACCTGCGTTTTGCGTCGCCAACACAATGAAAAAAATATAATTTTACAACATTAACCCAAGTAGGGCTCGAATCTACACCTATCGTTATGCTAGTGATAGTCGTCGTACACGGTTAAGAATAACCGCGCTGTAATTGTGCTAATACAGTGCTTAGTTATGAAGTAAAAATTTAATACAAGTTTATAAAACTGTGCTTGTGGCGACAAATAATCTTTAAGTCTCTGTCTTTTTGTTTCAAGCTCAGTCACAACAACGTTTCATTGAAGCTTATTACAAAACTCTTAGATATTTGTGTCGTATCTTATGATACTTTTTACTAACAAAGCTTAAGCTTATCTTAACATTATGTTATACATTGAATTTCTTCACTAAATTTAAGCCTTTATATTAAGACCCACCATGTTGAGACTGTCCTCCCTTAGTACAATAAATTTAGTTTAACAAAATTAAAACTTGAGTAAATCCCTAACGGACACCTGCCCTATTGAGGACTCAGACGAATTAGGTGGGACTCCGGACTGGCAGATGAAGGCCGTCCGTAAATGTACTCAAACCTCACGGTGCTTCTCCTCAACCGCCACTAGCCAATGCTACGGTAACGCAAGAAATCTGTGAACCCCGGCGGCAGGAGTATTTAATTCCTATAGGCCTAGCTTTAAGTACTTTAAATATTTGTAAAAACCAGTGGCATTTATAAAAGAGTACTAATATTTAAACAAATGTTACGGACGGACCATTTGTCCGTTGTGGCAAGCAGGGTAGTCAGAGAGAACCTAGTGTCAAGACACTGCGTTCTCTAACATTTCACCCGATTTCGTGACATATTGTGTTAAGTAGCGGAGCTCAACGCCGCGATTTGTCCTGGGTACCAAAGCGGAGTACTCAATTTATTTTTAAATTATAATTATTGCCCCGAACCCTCAACCAATCGCATTTACATTCAGATGCAGTCGCACTGCGCCAAATTTGTCTCTGTTACGAGTGTTAATAATTATAAAAAACATGATAGTCTCTCGTCGTCTTCGTATCCAGAGCCATACGTGTTAATTTATAAAAGTAAACGTGTAAATCTCGAATTTTTATATTTATTTTGAATATTTAGTTATATCGAGTAAAACGTAATTTATACGACATAACCGTATTTTTTTTGAATACGCTCTAATTAATTTATTTGGAATCGTATTACTGTCAGATTCCAGCGAAATCAGAAGTTTCATTCGTTCTTGTAGTGTAATATTATTTACTTTGCGATCCAATATTAAAGTCCCTGAGATCTACGTGGCCATGCACGTTAATTGGTATATCAAATTATACACTTTAATTATTTCCATTTAACTAATTTTTCATCACTAATATTGTAGGTATAAGTCTGGACGTCGTCATCCCCTGTAACTGAGGCTGCACTTTTGTGTTGGCTTGGCTGTGTTTTTTATTTTTATAGTATTGCCAGTGTTAGCGATTATAATAAATAAATAAATAATCTTTAAATTGTAAAAAGTTAAAAAGTGTAAAGATTGGACAGATCGTCGAGGCTATAGTGGAATAGTGGGACAGTGTCTGACTATAAAAGCTGTTGTGGGATATTTATATTCCCACTCGGGGGATAAATTATATTTTAATTTCTTTCGTCTGACACCTATGACCACTCCAGCAATTCTAGCGGAAAGTTTAGAACGGAACGTGAGTGTGTTGACAAAAGGTTCTCTCTGGCTATCCTGCTATAGAGGAAAAAATCATGACACTGTGTGTACCAGAGAGTTTATTATAATGCAGGCAACCATTATTATAAATGTTCTATAGAATAATAACTTAGTGTCATATATATTTAATACTCCGGAATGTATTTTTGTAAGTCAATCTCACGCATCTCCCGCTTATAGCAGTATAAGTGAGAGAACCTTGTGTAAAGGCACTCTGCCCTCCATTATCTTCACCCTCTAAGTACACATCTCAGATGAATGATAAAAATAAGCTAAAATAAAACCTTTATAATATAAATGTCAGTGTAATTAGTGAAGTAATTAAAGTCAACGCTACTCACGGCTCGCGCTGCTCAGTCTGTACTTACCTGAAAGAAAAAAATACTTTACTTTATTTTTAATAAAACTATAAAAAAAATAAGTATACATCAAATATAGCACTTACGCTTTGTTATTTGGATTTGTTAATATTATCACATTGTGTTAATACGTCAATTGAAAGTATTATTAATATTTTGTATCTTTATACAATTTTATATATATATATATTATATTAGAGAAGGATAATTGTTTGTAGCCTTAACAGCGTTTACATCACTTTATACAAAATCACGCATATGGTTATGTGTGCGATATTTATTTTATTGAGACAATGTATTTCTAAAGAATTCTTATTGCAATATTAGTTATCTGCACTTGTTGTCTATAAACTTCAACTTTGCTAAATTTTATAAACCTCTATCCGCATAATTTTTCTAAAAAGAGGATCAAAAATGTTTCCTTCCTGTATTAATATAAAGATAAGATATTTCTTTTTCAGCACCTTTTGGGAACACAGCAGAGTAGTCAGAGTGAAGCTAGTGACAAGACACTCCGTTCTCCACTTTCTGCCCAAAATCTGCATCTGCCTCGCATGTTGAGTGGCGAAACTTAACGTCGCGTTGTTTTTTAGGTACCAGAGCGGAAAAATCAAAATATTTTAAATGTAATCATTCCGCCTAGTGGGAATCGAACTCATAACGAACACAGGACAATATGGTCCCATTTTAAAAACACCTAAATCAGCTCAAAATAAAAATATAACAAAAGATTACAAATTTTATACTCCCGCTATACAGGTGCTAAAAACACAAGTTATATCAGATAAGGTATTAAATTGAGAGTGAAAGCTCGATTTAAGGTATTTTTGCTTACTCTTATCTTTCCTCTTTTCAGGTGGAAATATAAAGTATGGTTGTTCAAAAATTTAAGAGGAAATCCTTCTGATATTAACGAATCTTACAAAGATTTTTAAGAAACGTAGAGTTTGAACATAGCTGAACTTGAATCCGCACCTCTGGGCATAGAGCGGTTATGTGTGCGATCCCCACTCGAGGGCAATACAATATCAAAAATTTAATTTCCCTACGCAGCGTTGAGTTCTGTCACTCAACACACAAAATCTCGAATTTGGAAGAAAAGCGAAGAACGTGTAAACGCCACTATGCGGCTAAAAGTGTGCAGCTGATAAAAAAATCCTCTGGGAATCCATTCAAGTGCTTTACGCCATTGAACTGAATGAGTACGTACATTAGGTTAGGTAGAGTTAGTAACGAGTAGTTGGACAGATTTAAAGAAATATAAGTTCACATCCCGCTCAACGTACGAAGAACGTTTAAAAGTTATAAATGCTTTTATATATGCTTATTAACACATTTTCCTTTCATATTTTTTAACACTCCACAGTGGCGCAGTTTCAACCTTAACACAATGGTCGTGGATTAGAATTCTACTCAGAGGGAAATTCATAAATTTCGTTTCTTATATTATTAGTTTACACTACTAGATTCACGGTTTCCAACAGGCGCTGCTTCAAATCCCGCTGCGTTCAAATTTTTACACGTTTTCTTATAAATGTTTCTCTGTTTCAAAAGTGTGTAAATAACATGTTAAATATATTGTTTCATTACAATTAATACTGCTTACTAACCGTAACTTTGTCGCGATTCTTAAGAAAATGCGAAAATTCATTATTAGAATAAATACTCATTTTTATAAGTTGCTCTAAAAATAAACATTAAGTTTCTTTCACCGCAATGTCATGTTAAAAATATAAAATTAGAACATGAGTGACAGACTTCTAGGATTCGACACAAAGTATAAATAACATTCAAAATGTACTCCAATAATACTTAATATACCAACCTATGAGTATTTCTCATATTTTTTCAATACTGTGTCTGTTGAATTTCTGACAATAAGGAGTTTTTGTGTTAAGTGTCACTTCTTAAGTGCTTGTAAAGGCAAAATTAAAGCTATATTTTTATAAATGGTTGTAATGGTAATAAATAAATTTGTAGAGCAGATATGTATAATATTTTTTTTGGTTTAAGCCTATTTTATTTAGTTTGTAATTGAACGGATATAATAATGCAATTTTGTCAAATGTTTTGTCGACAATTGGCTTATTCATAAAAATACCAAAATTAAAATAAGTAAATGACCATAAAAAGAAGAACAAAAATTACATATTGGGACAGCGTCAAATTGTAAGCGTGATTGGTTATGGGTTCCATTCCCACTCGAGGGAATATTTATATATTAATGTTTTCAACTTTCCGCTCTGGTATCTAAGATAAAGCGCGGCGTTGAGTTTCGCCATTTAACATGCAATGTCTCGATTTCGGGCGGAAAGTGCATAACGGAGTTTCCTAATACTAGGTTCTCTCTGACTACCATTGTATGCGGGAAAAAGCTGTTCACATAATTGCATTCTCTTGATGGAAAGACACGTTTAGTTATGTTAGTAGCATTGTATAATAATGTCATAATTCAATAATGGTCTAACAAATTGATTTCGTTATCTATATACTATATTATTTTATTTTCACGACTTTGGTATTTCACGAAAATTTTGTGGTAAATCGGAGTGTTTTTCAATAGGCTTCTTTCCACAAAACACAACCTAAGTAGTTCATTGATGACTACACGACTATTAAAAAACGTAGAAATATCAATTTATGCAATGTTTAGTAACAATAATTAATCTCTTCTATAATATAGCTATTCGTAGGAACCTTCTAAGAAGTAATACAAACATTTCGCCTTAAGTGGACTAATATTTGCGGAGCGTTATCTTGCGAACGCGTTTACGTAATTACAATATTATTTCAATTTCCCGCTTTTTCTCGCATAGCTGGGTAGACAGAGGGAACCTAGTGTCAAGACACTCCGTTGTCGGTTTGTCGTTTTGTGTTTCATACCAGACATATTTTTTGGTAACAATATTATAAAGCATTATGTAAACTTTCAAAGGATTTTTTAGATTTTTAGATTGGCCCACAGTGGAGAAGACCTTATGAAAATTAATTTGAGATCAACTCAAAAGTCTAAAGTAGTATTATATTTTGTTACATAAGCAAATTAATATAGACCTATTCAGAACATCATTCTCAAGTCAAGTTCTGAAGTACTGAGGCTAAAAACTCACAATAACCTCTTCGTACAATCTTCGAAACATTAATTTTTTAAGAGATTTAAAAATACTAATTGACCTGCTAGCAAGACTATGAAAAAACCTAAGAAAAAATCAAAATTTGACATATCAAATAAGAAAAAAGATATTACATATACGAAGAAAATATTCATAATATCTTTAAATCATTACAAAATTAACCTATTTGTATATATAAAATATAAATAAAAAAGTGTCGACAATAATGGTATTTTACGCGTCGAAGAGGCTACTAGATAGAAATTGAACACATACCTACATTTTTAAAAAATATAAAAAGTTAGGTAAAAGATATATGTTTCTACTCATATGAGGCAGACGTCAGCAACAATGGAAATTATACAATGGGAGAGGCAAATAGAAGTATTTATTTTGAATATGACTCTACAGCGAGTAGTGTTGTGTGCATTTTAAAATTTCGCCTAGAAAACTGTCTTTTCAGAGCTATTATGAACCAGTTTTGATTTGTTTTTTTTTATGTAATATCTTAATTTTGATTTTAAACAAATTTTATAGAAATACGATGTGAGCAATATTTAATTACATGTCAATGCAATTATAAATGTATTGCAATACATTTGTAATAGAATTATAAATGTATTGCACACCAATGAGTTCTTATTATGTAACGTTGGCTTTCTAATAAATAAATAAATTGGAATATAGCGCCGATTTTTTGTGATAATGTGTGTAGACGTAATAAAAAAACAAAAATTTTACTATTTTTTACTCTTTTACCTTGAAAACTTTTATATTTACCAGTTAAATAGAACATTGAGCTAGAATTCATTAATATATATAAATAAATTTCAGTATTATATAGAACTTGGACTCAACATATGTAAATGCATATTCTTAATATTGAACTGGGCTTCCATTGTCACATTTAAGTTCTTTATGGGATTTACTGAATGGTGAACCAAACCACTCATGTATAAAACAGGATGTACCTAATAGCTTGTGACCGTAATAACACAATTAACTACGAGGTAGCGAGCCGTTAGACTGACGTAATTACTTGCATGTAGCGTCTAATAATTAGTTACTCTGTGACCTAAATGCTATATGTTATATACATAAGTATGTATAGAATAATGAAAATCGAGATAATTAATATATTTAAAAAAAAAAATTATCTAGGCGGAGTATGTAGAGGCAGTTTCTTTATTTTTCGTCTATTTGAAAGTATTGGTAGCCCTTTTAAAATATAATTTTCATCTTAGGGCTTAATTTATTACACAGTTTACCCCATTGTTGCTCTTAATGGGTACATACATATTGTATCAAAACATTACGTATATTTACTCTTCTAAGCAAATACTTTCACAAGATCGAAGGGATACTCAGCTCACCGTCTGTGAAATGTAATGTTTGCGATTGTTCTCAGAATACGCTTTAGATTTTCTTCACTCAGTATCACTATTATCTTATTGTCTTCGTTAATTAAGGATATCTTATTTATTATATTGTTATTTTAAAGCAGAAATGGGTGTAAAAAAATATTTTTTTACCATTTTATCAACGGTACCAAATGCTGCACTTCTGCAACATCTGACAAGACTGAGATAAATAATATAATACACATTCCATCAAGTGGGATTTGAATCGGTGACTAATCCTTGTACATCCCATTTTCCCCAGGCTGGCGTCAATCTTTCATTAAAGTTCCAGGCTTTATATATTTTTATTGTATACACATTTATCTATATATATATTGTATATATTAAGCTCTTGAGTAACTGAGTGACTGACAGACAATGCGCAAGAGAAGCTAAATGTAAATGCTGGGAAACAGGATTTATATTTTTGAGTCAACGCATATGAATTTCTGGATGACAACTCGTTTATCTACATATATATTCAAAGAAATCTTGTAACGCTATTTTGAACACTTTTGTTATCCAATTCGCTTAAAATGACAAAAGAAAATAATCTAGACCGGACCACCAGAATAACGAAAGAATAATTATAAGCTAGTCACTTTTTTCATTTAATTAATTTTAAAAATAGTACACGATTTATATACTTAGGTACTTTTTAATTAAAAATATAAACACGTGAAGTAATTTAATACTAACAACACAAGTTGTGTCTAAGCAACACCCGCGGGAATCCACTTCATAATAAATCTGACAGCCCAACACGTCTCGCACACCTAATTTTCACGCTGATTATCTCTAATTTGGAATTATGGCGCCAATAACGTGACTTTGCTTAGATATTAATGAGGTTTTCAGTTTCTTGAACTAACTTTGCGTCTGAAATCACCTACAACAAGTAAGAATCGATTTTCTATTAAACATGGACAAATGCAAATCTTCCTCTAAAACAGATGACAATTAAATTTATATATGTATATAATTACAAAAATTAGGTAGTTTAAATACTTGTATACATCGCACAAATATCATAAATTGGTTGGTCAGTCAGAGAGAACCTAGTACCAAGACACTCCGTTCTCTACTTTCCGCCTGTACATTGTTTATTGAGTGGCGAAACACTACGCCGTGCTTTGTCTTAAGTACCGACAGCAAATATTTTATATATAATCATTTATCTGAGTGTCATTGAGTGGGAGTAGTCGAATGGGAGTAGTCGAATTGATTAAATGTTACAACGTCGTAATATTATTCAAAGCCTTTTTGCCTTATAAATGATTAGACAGTGATATAAAATTATCTATCATTTATTAATTGCTTTTAAATTTTAAGTATTAGTAAAATTTTCTATATACATTTCAAAAACTAGATAAACTTGATTGGATTAGCTTTTGATTCTATAGATTTGGATGGTTTCATCCACCTAAAATATTTTACGATATAGATTTTCAAGCTGCGGGTGCATATGATATGTATAAACTGCGTTATATGGTTTCCGCTTAACAATGAAAACATTCATGAAGGAGTTAGATGCTTAGAGCCCAACGCCGCTTAATATCTTGTCGGTCCCTCTGACAAGATATTAAGGTGGTAATAAAAAGCGCTTAGATGTAATCATTCCCCCGAATGGACTGCGCTACTGTTTTTCTTTTCGCCCGTCCGCCTTCTCACTTAACTCACAAACTTGGCCTAAATTTATAACTTAAATATTTTTAACTTTATTTATGAACCGATTGAAATGAAATAAACACTAAATGTTAAGGAAAGTTTAAATCGGTTAAGCCGTTTCTGAGATTAGCGTGCACAAACGCACAGACAAACACATAAACAGGCAAATAGAAAAGAAAATTAACAATCAATGATATGATTTATATGTATAGATTAAGTTTATCATAACTTATACCACACTCTCTAACAAATTGCCCGTACAAGTCCATCTCGCTGCCATTTTGACCGCATTAGTGATCCCGAAATCTTGTGGATATCCATCGCTCGTTAGGCGATAAGCTTTACTATACATACATATGTATGTACCTAATAAAGGTATTTAGTACAAAATATTCATACATAAATAACCATTTGAATATTATATTGTAATATATTCAACTATTTTTATTTTTATTTATTTATATACACACTCAGCAACTGTTAAGGATAAAGCGTGAAGCTAAAAAAAGTTAAAGACGATTCTATAGTTAATTTTTTACCCATTTTTATTTTATTATCAATTTCACCTGTTGGACTGTGGCTGCCTTCTCTATTTGTTTGACTTGTTATACTGGAAGTATTAAAATTATTGAACTTTAAAAATATTTCCCATCTAAAACCTTCAACCATCGCGGGTCGTCTTCACAATTCCACCGGACCCAATTTACACTATTTACATATTTAAATATTCGTTATTTAATAACGATTAACGATTAAGCGATATCCATGAAATTTATTAAGAACGAAGAACTTTCTCAGGGGGTTTGGACACGTCGAGAGGATGAGGGATGAAGGAATGGTAAGAAAGATATAAGAAGTAAAAGTGAGCAATATGAGAGGTAAGAGGTTGACCTCGGTTTGACTTTCGAGAGATACTGGTTGAACGTCACGTAAAAAGCATGTGGACCCGCCGGAGAGCGTGTATGAAAATGTGGATGACAGTGGACGAGGCGGAAGAAGTATGCAGATATCGTAGCGTTTGGCATGCCATTCTCTCTAACTGTCTCGCTAGGGATAAAGTGGGATATATTATAATATGTGAGTTGTCAATTTTAAATACATTCTTTTAATTTAAAAAAATGTTTATATTGGTCGATAAGTAGAGATAATCTAATGATATAAACTAATAGAGATAACCTAATGAAAGATCCTCATTCGATCCTCTACCATCCAATTGCTTTTCTTAATGCCAAAGTTTTTCAATTTGAAAGGTAGTTTTTAATCTAAATCATATATGATTCGACTTCTTAGTTACTTGAGAAATTAGAATGTGATTGTTACAATTATAGTAACAACACATTTGAAATTTCTATTTAAACTAATATTTGGTGTCGTATATAGAAGTTTCAACGTTATCCCTTAGTCCCATTTGATTAAAAAGAACTTCAACCACAAGGATGTCAGAAGTAATGCCAAGTTGCCAACTTAAGCCTTCATCTATCACCTAGCGTATATTTTTGTCACACACCCACCAAACGAAACAAACGAAACGACCGCAGAGTCTAATAACACAATTTAAAAAAAAATCCAATATATGGTTTCGTAATTAATTTAAAATCTGCTTAGAAACATACTAAGTTATTTATTTAAAATAAAAAAAACATGAAAATCCATATATATATTTTTTTTGTTTAATCTCAGATAAGTTTTATAAATTATAATTTAAACTTACATACGAATATCTTTGAAAAATGAGAACCACGAAAATATTACAGTTTTATAGAAGTTCGTTGTAATGTTCAATTAACAATGAACATAGAATTTTTTTTGCAACATATTAATTTAGAGGTATGCAAATTGTTTGAGGTAAATCGTTGCTTTGCATTCAAAATACTTACTTATATAGATTTTTCCTGTTCTTACAGTATAAACAAGTATAACGTCTTTTACGAATGGACAACTTTTCTTCTTCTATCTGAAGTATCAACCTATTACTTCTATCTATTTGGACCAGCTGATAGAGAAGTCGTGTTTCTTTATAGGACCAATCCGTATGCAATTCATACGACCCGTTGAATTTCTACATTGCTTTCAAAATGTTATATGTGACTCCATATTTATATGTGTTCTTTTGTGTTAGCTATGGAAGGGAGTGACTGAGCCATATTTTTGTGAAAAAGCCATCCTAACATCGGTACAAGTGTATCAAGATACCGTTCTTGAGAAGGTAGTTCAGGCCCTTAACAACACAATGTTCGATAACCAAGAATGATTGTTTCAGCAAGATTTGGCGGCGGGTCATGAAACTCAATCCACCCAATCTTGTTTATTGTTATTTAAACGAACATTTCGGACATTACAGCTGAAAACTGGCCTTCATCCAGTTCTGATCTTAATCCACTGGACTACGATTTATGGGCAATTTTAGATAGTAAGGTTTGCTCAAAAGCCATGATAATTTGGAGTCCCTAAAATAATATAAATAATTGGCAGTCATGAATTTTCCCATAGAAAGAGTGTATTCTGCTATTGATGACTGGTTTCAACGTTTACAGGACTGTATTGCAGCCAATGGAGACCACTTCGAATAGATTAAAAAAATGCTTTTCGTTGTAACATAACAAGTATGTATACTATAATTACGTGTAAGATATAAATTAAGGATTTGAAACCTTTTCTGGGGAAACATGCATGAAATATTGATGAATTTAAATAGTAGCAATATTTTTTTGGAATCAGTAATATACATTTATCCTTTTAAAATCATAATCTTTAAGCAGGCGAATATGAAAGACAAAAAATTTACATACAATTAAATTATTATTATGTAACAAAAAAGAATTTGAAATTCAAATCATATCATTTAAAAGTTGATTCGTTAAAGAGTTACATTTGAAGTTCACAAGTTACATAATTCTTTATACAAATGAACTGTTCATAATTCAATTGTAGGTTTTAAATAATTGATTCGTCGGCGCGAGCTCTTACTGTAAAACATTGTTCATAACAAGGCGTTTACTTATAGAATAAGTAGATGTGATTTATTTTTTTATATTCACTGCCTTTCTTGAAAATTCTTAAATTAATGATTCTCATTAAAATATTAACACCATATTATATACTCGTGGCAAGAACTGGAGGAATGGTTTTATTTAAATTAGGTTTATTTCTCCGCTCTGGTATTTAAGACTAAGCGCGGCGTTGTGTTCCACCACTCAACACGCAATGTCTTGACTACGGGCGGAAAGTGGAGAACGCAGTGTCTTGACACTAAGTTCTCTCTGACTAGCCTATGAACTGCTATGTGGGAAGAATCATGAAATTAATAAATTAATGAAACCTTTCCAGTCTACTTTTCGAAAATTGTGCAGATTGAGTAGTAAGAAATTTGGCATAGTTAAAATTTGCTTCGAGAAAACAATGCAGAAAGATAATATTTATTATATATTCTTCTTATGTAGTGCATTATAAATACAGTTAATTAATAAATAAATGTCCTATACTACCCATACATCTGACATGCTTTTTTATATAAACTAGTATTTAATTTATTTTCATTTCCCCGCTCTGGCAAGACAAGGCTTGGCGTTGGTTTCCAAAAAAATATATTTACTCGAAACATATTAATAAATATGTTTTAACATTTTTTTAAAGTGTTATTCGCACACATAGGAAATTGATCGGATTTCTAAATATGTCTTTTACATATTAATAAGTTATTTAAGTATCATACGATTTTAAACTTTACAAAGAGACTATAAATATTTACACTTAAAGTAGTATTTTAATTGATAGATAATCACTATTTATCAAGCTTTTACTTTATTTTGTTTAATTAACAATTTTTTTTAAATTACTCTTGTGTCATACGACAGAGATATAAAGAAGAAGACTTTCTATAGAAAGTAATTTATATAAACAATTAGATTTCGTATATGAAAAAGAATATAGATTATATGTGAGCAACATGTGACAAACGCTATTATTCTGGGTTTAGATCCACCGCTAGGACTTTGTAGATTAAAAGTATACTAAGTAGGCAGTAAGTGGAGAACGAAGTACCTTAATAATAGGTTCTATGGCTAATCTACTATAGGCGAAAGATACGTGAAAATACAAAATATAAAAATGATAGTAACCAACTTCCCCATCTCTTTCTTTAAATTTTACGATTTTCAGTACATTAAATGAATTTAAAGCCACATTTAATATTTATTTTGTATATTATAAGTTCTTTGATTTTCACGATAAATCCGGTAAAATAGTTTAATTTCAAAATATACGTATATTCCCTATTCATAACAAATATTATGTTTTCGCCAAATAATTCTCATCTCAAGCCAAAACTGCGGTAACAAAAACCTAAACCAACACTAAGACATCCTTACCGACCTTAAGTCCAAAATATCATTCTATTTCCAAGCTCCAAAAGAAAATTAAGCCCTATTTCGTTTGTAATAGAAAATAGAGTAGAAAATCGATTACTATATAAGAAAAAATAAAATGTATGCTTGATATGTGTCCCACAATCTGACTGGTAACCGCTGAAAGTAGTGACTTTAACCGAATCCGATCCAATGAGCTAAACAGACAAATAAGTTTTTATGTTAATTTTAACACTTAGGTCAAGACGGAGTGTCTTTATACAATTTTTATACATACGTTATACAATTTTCGCCGTTTAATTTCGAGTCATCGCATGTGGCGAAGTGTGACGGTCTCTGACTCTATACGCGTTGATTGTGGGTTCGATTCCAACTTGGGGGAATGATAGTATATAAATTATTTTCATTTATCGGCTCTGGTGACCGGCCGAAGCACGGTGTTGAGGTCCGCCACTCAACTCGCAATGGCTTCTCAATGGCAACTCTAGGTTCTCTTTCCCCACCCTGATATGTGGGGGGAAAGCGCAAAGGTAAAGCGTGTTTAGGTGGCGGAACCAAACGTCGTAGTTTGTCTTACTACAGCTTGGTTTGAAAATAATTTAAAAACACAACTGTCGCATGTCATTGCGTCGTCTTAGCGTCGACAATAATTTTAGCTGAAGAAATATCTGTTTTGTAAGGCGCAAAAAGAGAGCGAAGTATTACGAGTAAGTTACATTTTCTGTACCTAACAATTAAGCCACAAACAGTGGTTTCATTGAAAGTATAAATGAAAAGCGTATTTTAAATAATATTTTTTTAAGAACAATACGACAAACAAAAATATAACTATACTACAACTACTAGTTTCGTTTTTTGAAAGTCTTATATTCTAGGGCATTCTCACTTAAGTTACTGGTTTATTACCTAAGATAAATCTTTTTTATATTAAATAATACTGGAATATTGTCATATCAAGAGTGCTTATATAAGAACTGGCTCGCTTTTCCTTGTGTTAAAGAATGCTACAATTATAAGACCCAACTTAAAAAAAGGATTTCATACTTCCAGAATTCGAACCTGCACCAATAACAAAATTATACAAATAAAGCAAAGCAAATAGAACTTATGTTAAATTTATGTTAACAAGTTCACGCTGTAGATAGAGACTTAATCTGATTATTATAATAGTAAATATTGTTTGTATACACAGCTGTCGTTCACAGAATTTAACTATATAATAATAGAAAATTGTATTATAATTTTATCATCATATGGCATTAATTTGATAATACCTGAGTATTATAAAGGCCATTGTGGCGTATTATAGAGGTTTTTACCAGGCTATAAACACGATGATAGTGGATTTAATCCACTCTCAAAGGAAAAATTATATATATATATATATATATATATGTATATATATATAAAAAAAATCATTTTTACGCACTGATAAGGCGGTGTTGAGTTCCGCCACTCAACACGAAATGTCTCTCACTCGGAAAGTGGGGAACGGAGTGTCAAAAAACAAGGTTCTCTCCCTAACCCGCTGAGCAAAAAAAAGTGCGGGCTAAAAATTGTTTTTGTTAAGTTTTATTTGCTCAGAATCTAGTAAATTTGGAATATTAAATAAGATTCTAATATGTAATATTTTAATAATTGAATACTTTTTACATATGCATTGAGTATAAAAAAGCTATTAAAAAAGCTCGCACTGAATACAAGTCTACATAAAAACACACTATGTTCCATGTACATGGGATTGATTTTTGAGTTATCACTGTCACCGCACAATGCGTCCTCAGCAACCAAATGTAGGTCAACAATAACTCAGATCAGAACCGTTGTACGACAGGGAAGTGCAAATCGGAAAATGGAGAAATACCGCAATTTTACAGCTTCAATGTACCTTGTTTGTTGCTTGTAGCTTGTTTAAAAGTCAAAAAGAAAAAGCATGTCTTTTAGCTTTACTATTAAGGTGTGCGTGGTGTGTTTGTGCGTGCGTGTGCGTGCATACGTGTGCGTGGGCTTGCATGCGTGATTGCATGTTCGTGCATGCGTGTGTTGAGTGTTATATAAATCAAAATATTCTCTATTTAAATGGACTATTACGATCACTTACGAATCGTTAATTAACACATGCATGTCAGTATTATCAGTCTTGCAGGAAGCTGCCCATAGTTCGGAAGGCAGTTCTGCTGAGAACGGCCATATTAATTAAATATAAGAAATAAAAATAAATATTTTTTGTTTCAATTTTTTGGTCTTAAAAAATTTAAAAATAGACTTAATATAGTATTTATTTCACAATATTAGAAATCACACATTTGAAGTTACGCTCATTTCATTCTAAGGTATTCTAAGTAGCATGTACAGGCTCATCTTGGCACGTATACAAACATAGACGTATTTACATTTACAAACATCGAATGAACTGTGATAGGTCACAGTCACACATTGATGGTAACCTCAGTAAAATAGAGTTATATATTAATTAGCGTCTTGTAAGTTTGGTTGGTTACCGATTGTATTGTAAGTTTGGATTTTTTTTTTCAATTATGCTCGGGAAGGCAATGTTACAGATTAGGAATATATTTATTACTACATTGTTACAGAAAGTAAGTCAAAACGCTTTATCTTTTTTGTTGTAAAATAAAAAATGGAGTGACTGTTTGTCACTTTTTCCTATTAGATATATTGTATGCAAACAAATAAAACTTTGAATTCAAAATTCAGTATTCTATTTTTTTGCAGCTTCATGTTCTTCTCGTTAAATATAGTCAGAGAGAGCCTGGTTTCAAAAGACTCCATTTTTGACTTTCCGCCCGAAATCGAGATATTGTGAGTTGTGTGGCGCAACTCTATACCTTTGCTATTACTCTATGCTTTGTCTTAAGTACATGACCAGAAATATAAAAATATTTTAAATATAACCACTTGCCTGAGTGGGAATCGAAACAATAACCAATCGCGACTACAGTCCCACTGTGGCCTTGACTCATTATTCCTCGATTTCTCTTTTTTCAATTAGTGACGAAGCACGTAACAAAGTACACATTAAACACTCCCCGATTTATCTAAAATTTTTACCTACTTTATGGGCCCTGTCGAATGATTCTCACTCTAATAATTATATTTAAAATATTCTCATTTCTCCGCTCTGGTACCTACGACAAAGCATCCAATACCTTGATTACAAGGGGAAAATGAAAATCGGGTCCTCTCTGACTATCCTGCTATGCGGGAAAAAAAATTGTAATATTCTAATTAAATGACAAATCGGTATTAAGCACCATTCGTTAACGAGTACCGCTTAAAATTCAAAATGGATGTTGATTTTACTCAAAAGACATTACTTAAATGCGATTTGAAGAATTCTATTTGTTATTTCCTTGAAAGTCGTTTTCATCTTGCAAAGGATTCATTCTAAAGATATTTGTTAATTTTATAGATTAGTTACAACTAACTTATGACAATTTGCTACTAATATAGTTCTTATTCACTATGACTATTCTCAGTTTGGTTCTGGGCTAAATTATGATACACTTGCAGCGAGAACTTGGCGACAACATAGTGTTGTCCATTTCTGTTCGAATTAAAAACAGTGCGTGTTGAGTGAGAGCGTAGTCCAGAGCGGACAAATGAAAATAAATATAATCCCTAATATTACCCTAGTGGAAATCAGACCCACAACTAACAGTATACAGTGAGACGGTGTACCACTGCGCCAAGATTTCCTTAGCTATATATTTTTATTATACTACTATTAATATATGCTTTTCCAGCATTACGATTTTTCCCTCATAGAGAGAGCCAGAGTCAGAGAGAATCTAGTGTCAAACACTCCATTCTCCACTTTCCGGCCGAAATCTTTTCTGAGGTACCAGAGCAGATAAATGAAAATTTGTAAAATGTAATCATTCCCCTGAATTGGAAACGAACCCACAACCAAGCGCGTTTACAGAGCATGTTATTAACTATATTAATGAGTTATTATAATTTGTGAATTAAAAGCCATTTTACGTGCGTCAATTTTCGGTAGGTTAGGATCTCTCCACCCACCCTGCTATGCGAGAAAATCGTGAAGCTCGAAAAACATAAATAAATAATACCATACCTTAGCACTATTCTTAAAGTAGGGCAATGATTCATTATCTCTTGTATAGATAACACTATCGGTATAAAGTTTAATATAAACAATGTTGTCAGCTTAGACAGCGTTAAGACAATAGTATGGGCGTCGCGCTGCCAGTAATAACCTGAACTCAATATAAATGAAACTTAGTATTTTTCTTTACTTTATGGTTTGATCGTTATATTTTATTTGTAATTATTTAAAAATTATTATCAGTGTTGAACGATCATGAATTTATGATAATTTGAGAATAAGTTATAAAATAATTTACTTAATTTTTTGTATCTTCCATATTTAGCAGTACAGACGGACATAATTATATACACAACCGCGTATACACGTATATTCTAGCCGAATATGCTACGATTGTCTCTACAAACTTATACAAAAGCAAATTACTGTAATTTTTCATTGTAATATAGAGAAAAATGCTAACTGCCATAATAGACTGATACCATAACCACACCCTGTGTAGTAAAATGTTGAAGTTACTGATGCCGATGTATGTAATGTGTCAATATAAGTTATATCTCATTCTTTATGACTTCTTGTCATTGCGCAGTGGGACAGCGTCTGACTGCAAACACGGTTGTTTGTTGGTTGTTGCTGGTTCGATTTCCACTGTAAGAATTCGTTATGTTCAAAGTATTTTCCTTTACACGCTCTGGTATGTGAAAGCGCAGTATCTTGACACTTGGTTATCTCTAACTACTCGCTTTGCGGAGAAAATTTGAACCTTAAGTCATCATATATTTCCTGTGGAGTTTGTCTATTGACAAAAGTATATTAAAGCTGCGAAGTGGCGCAGCTGAGAAGTACCGGATTGAGCGCCAAAGTAGTTTGTTCGAATTATATTTTGCAAGGAAATTTATATTTTTTTATAAGTTTTTAATGAGGTCTAGTAAGAAAAATTACTGTCATGTCCATTAGTGTATGTAAAGATTTCTCCAGCCTATCTTAAAAAGGGGGGGGGGGGGGAATACGAGTTAAAATACAGTTAAAAAACCCACTCGTAAATGAAGCATTTTAAATTAATTTATATAGGGAATAACATTGGCTTTTGTACTACGCTATTCATATAAATATTATTATAAGATTAAATGACCATAACTTTACGAGGTAATTATACGACCGGTTTACGGAGAATATTAACTGCTTTTATAGGCTCACCTTATCACTTAATATTAAATTTTGCCACCTTTTGTATACAATACGCAAAGTGTTCAATAAGACTAGGAGATAACAGGTTCAAAACGAAGAAAGTCATAATTAGAATATGTTTATTTTTCAGCTTTAAGCTTTTCCCCGCGTATCAGCATTTCCCTCTCAGAGTAGTCAAAGAGAAGCAACCAAGGGTATAAATGCTCTTGCATGACGGGACTCAACGCCTAGTGCATAGTGTGCATATCTTGATGCATTGATGATGATTACATATTTATATAACATATTATTTTTCTTTCATTTTTATTACCTGGAACCTATGTTAAAAAAAAATAGAGATGTTTGTATATGGTCCCTAATAGTCTTATTTACCGTAATATCTTTGTTGTATTTTATTTTATTATATATTTAAGTATATAATAAAATAACCTATTTTAGACTATATAGTAGTACATATTTACATAAAATATGCCTAAGAAATAAACAAAAAATACTTTCTTTGTATAAGTAAGGCAGTACAAGTGTTTTCACGACCACGTGTACTGTTCTGTTTCATTACGGAATTCATTTTACTAAACGAAAATAGTATTGTAAAGCTTATAAATATTAGTGTGACGTCCACATTCTGATTTAGGATTAGCTTATATGCATTGTTAATACAAGAATTTGTTATTGGCAAATTATTTTTTACAGGGCAGACAGCACAAAGTACGCGAGCGGCAGAATTTACAAGTGTTTCCTGCGTTTTGCTCGTTTATCGTAGATAATTTACTGTTATGTCACTCCGTATTTTTTGCTTTATTGAATTGAATAGGTAAAGGTTTATTTTCAATAACATCTTTTCAGATAAGGATAAGAAAAATACGAATAAGAATTAGAAGAGATGAATGTTTTCTTTATATACAATCATATAGCATAGCATGCATATCATGAAATCGGCTATCACTCATCATCATCTCTTGAGAAATTTTAATTTAGCAATTTGTGAAAAATCAAAAAAAGCGTTTAATTAGGATTTTCAAGTTTAGTTCTAACAAAATCATATGTTACATCTCACCAACAATATTTCACCTACAACTAAACCAAAAACCGATTTATTCGATTTTGTCGAACTAAATGTATATAGTCCCTTAGAAAAGCCGTGTGAAAACCGTCAAGACAATGAATTTAATCAAGTCAGCCAAAATTCCGCCGACAAAGCGCTAAACGTAAGCATTCTATTCATTTTAATATTTAATCTCTCTTCTGAATTTTAAGCTGGACTTTCATCTTATAAAAGGATTCTTAGGCTTGTTGGGCCTTTTATGTAACTATGAATTTTTTTTACCTCCCTTGTGGTTTATATACGGTATCCACAAAGTACTACTAGCTAGCTAGCTATTTAGTACTGAATTCTAATTGTACTCGAGAAAATGTTTGTAATTTTTTAACTAACTTCAAAAGAAGAGGAGGTTCTCAATTCGAATATTTCTTTTTATGTTTATTAAATCATATTTTTTACTGGGTGTAGTAGTTTCGATAAAAAAAAATTACATGATAGATAGTGCTTTTCACTTGGTTTCGTTTTAGTTTTATTTTTTGTGTTATACCAACTACGTTGATAATATTCTCATTTTATAATTAGACGTGGTGATATTGCTGGACCAAATCCCAACATGTTTCACAGGAAAAAGCATGGTGCAGCCGGAAATTATATTTTAAATATTATTAGTGAGCGTTTCCCGGTTCGATTAGATTGATATTAATAAAAGTTAAATCGAATCCCATTTTTATTCTATATATATTGTGCTGACTGACACCGACTCCAAAATTGTCAATTTTTACTTTGGTTAATTAGAAATTAACAATTTGATACAATAAGTCGTATCGTAAGTATATGTTGAGTTATAGGTGAAATGTAGCTGGGTACCTACCTGGTTTACACTAAACACATAGATTTTATATTTAAATTAAAATAAGTTAATTGAAAGTCGCAGACACAAGAATATGTTGAGGTCGGTTTCTACTTTTGTATTTTTTTTTGTATATATAAACTACTTGCTCTCAACTTCGATTCATGCACTGTAACAATATGTGATAAGCGGATATTACTGCGATGTTTTTAATTAAAGTTGTTTTTTCACGATGTACAGAAGAACAAAGCTTTAAAAATTTTTTATTTAGTATAAGTATTTTCATAAAAATATGAATATGGCTCGTATATGGCATGTAATGAAAAAACTATTAATGTTTCATACAAATATGTACTACATGTTTTTTCTACTCATTATCCAAGAAAACTGTTGTACAAAAACATTATAATTGAGTTGCGATGTTTATGTCTTATACTGAGTCGTTTCTTCAATCAGTCCTTTATCGCTTTCTCCACGTACAAAAACAGATATTGCCAGTACACTACTTCATGCTTGTAAGACAGACCATTTGTAAAATCTCCTAGACTTTTTACATTATTATTTCAAAGAATAACGTTCTAAAAAGAAAATTAATATAATAAAGTATCACTGATTGGAGATGTGGGAGACTGTACGTGTCCACACTACTAACGGTCGTGAGTACGATTTTTCACTCTGATATTTTTTTTTACCGCATTACAGTTTTTTCCGCATAGCAAGGTAGTCAGAGGCGGCGGAATTCAACGCCTCAATGAAAATGAAAATAAGTAAATTATGATCATATTTAGAGCATTTCTATTGCTATGATCTGGTGGCGCTACTCAACATGCAATGTTTTTAGAATGAGAGAAATGTTGTAAACAGAGAGAGTCTTAACTCTCTCTTCTTCTCACTGCCGAAAACATTATAATTATCTAATTTAAGCGTCATGTATAGTCTACTTCCAGTTTTTTAGAAAATTGATGGCGTTGGCGTTCACCATATAATACTCAATATTCGAGAAAAATAAAAATTTCCATAAATTCACAAGTTAAATGGTTCCTTAGTATATTGTATATATACAGGTATAAGAGAGCCTACATTTATTTTGATAGGATCATTACATTGCTGAAACTGTGTTCTTTACATTTCCAACGGACTTATATTAAGGCAACATTTGTTTTGAACTGAAACCTCTACAAAAAAAATCCTCTAGATTTCTAAAAAACATTTTTAGATTTCTTAAGTGCGTGGATAACACGCAACGTTATAACACACAACGTTATAACCGTCTACGTTTTATTTCACTTTAGTTTAAATCCGCCATATTATTTTATGTTCACACATTATGTTCATTTTTAGGTTTTACGCATTAAGATACGTTCTTCATTTCCCACTTTTTACAGAAAAAATTGTATATTTGATGGGGGAATTCTAAGCCGTTTAGACAAAAGTATATGTAAATATTGCCATTAATGTATATGTAAATATATACAATTAGCTGAGTGAAAATCGAACTTACAACCGTCGTGTATACTTTCTAAATGCGCTCTAATAAAACATATATTAACCATTGTAATAACAATAATATGACACTAAAAGTGAATTACAAAACAATTAAGCAACTCGCTTCCAAATGAAATATAATCGAGTTACTTCGAGTCGAGAGCGAAAAGCTCTAGGCTAGGACGGTATTGTAGAGGAGTGGAGTAATGTGCGGTAAAAATTTATGTATCTCTTTTTAATTTTATACTATGTTATTTGCTTGTCACTGGTTTCAGTTAGAAACTTTCTTACTAATTATTATTTTTATTTGTTCTATGTTTTGAGTTCGTGCTGTTATTACAATATTGTGTAATTCTCAGCAGAACTGCCTTCTGAGCCGGGTGTAGCTTGTTGTAGGACTTTACTGACATACTTATGTTAACTAACGATACGAAAGTGTTTGTGAAATACCAAAAAAATACATATTTTTAGAAACTCTTGAAAACCGTTCAAGGCGCGCGTTGAAATTTTTAAACGTTTTCTAAAAAATTTTTTTTTCATTTTTCTACGTGTGTTATTATCACTTTAAAAAAATGTTAAAAGTGTTTGTAATATGTTTATTTCAAAAAATAATGTTTTGATTTTTAGTTGAAATTGAACTCATTCGTCGTGAATTTAAAATATTTTTTTACATATAAGTTATTGATAAAATTTGCAAAAAAAGAAATAACACGTTTTTTATTGATCTCCATCGATTATAGCCATATTAATACATACAAAAACCCTCCGAGCATATACAACGAAGTTGACATCAACGTAATTGTAAAGGAAAGGTTTGTGTACTTCACCAGGGAAAATGTTTGAAGATAAACATACAAACCCGTGGCACAATTGAAAAATGTTCAGTTCTACGTGACAGCCCCATTTAGTTAGCGAAAGTACGACATTGCCTTCACAGTCAGTCAGATAGACTTTCAACAATCAATGTCTCTAAAATGGAGAAAAATGTATATACTCGTAATAGAGTATATGACTTAAGATAGTACATAAAGACAAACAAAAGAACTATATGATACAATATACGTGTGTATTTTCTAACACAAACCGAGAAATAAGCCAAAATATGTTAAAATAAACTTGCCATATCTAACCAAACGCCCAACTGCTATAAACCCCCGCTTATCTCTCCACGATACAATCACTTGACGTCGTCATAACGTGGAAAACGAAAAAGTCCTTTTGAACATAAATACTACATGTACTTATAATCTATATTTTTCTTTAATATTTTATGTCGAATATTTCTTATACGTATGTGTCGCTTCTTTGCGATGACACGTGACGTTTCGTTAAAATAGTTTTTTTTTTATTTTTCTTGATATTTAAGGCCGTGGTCTTGGGTTTCATTTTCTACAAAAACGCGGTATTTTTCAATCGTTCCCGTCAAACTTACCGCTTTGTACAAGGTAAAACTCATTACCGTGGCTTGAAATATCAAGTAATGAGAGGAACCGATTTTTAGATGTCACATTGTGATCGCAAAGAAGTGTTTATTTCGATAAAATTTAAATCTGGCACAGAAAATAAATCCATTTCTTAAAAAGTCTCCTCTGTAGTGAAGAACTAGAATGAACACTCAAATTCGTCGACAATGCGTGTTGAGTGACGGGACATAACGCTGCGCTTAGTCTCGTCAGAACAAGATATTAAACTAATTATAATGTTTTCTCAAAATGGATATCGAACCTAAAACTAGCGTCCTTACAATCAAACGTTTTCCACTGCACCATGTAGACATAAAATACACCATGTAGTATTTTAACATAGTTTGGTTCAATATACATTATTATTCGCTTCGACTTTGACTAACCTTAGGTGCTGGTGATAAGATTTTATTATTGGATAGCATGGATTTTTAGAAAACGATAGGTAACATTTTTGCTGTCTTCATGTATTTTCGGTATTCGTACCAGATTAACTATGTAGCTAGTCTTTTAACTAATAAATTAATCGAAGAAAACCTAAATCGTCACTCAATATTGTACTTAATCAGAAATGAGAAATGAAATATTTTAAATTAAAAACATTTCACATTCTGGAATTTCAATCTTGAACTATCGGGTCCATTTAGGAGTCTTCTAACCGCATCATTCATGCAGGTACTAGATTTCATGCGTGTTAATTTTAGTTATATAAGGTGTCTTATTTCAAATGACAACAATTACGCGTAAAAGTTGTAAAAATCATTTCTTATCAAATTTTACTTTAAGAAAAACTTAACGGTCCTAATTTTATCCACTTCAGACCCTCAAACGAAAATTTGGCTTATTTGAATTTATAATGTAAACAGTTGCAGTATTCCAATATTTTTCTATATTATACACTTATGTTACATACCATGTGTTTGCCATACACTTTCGTGGTGACAGACACATTGTTAAGCAACGTGTATTTTACGCGTCAAAGGGGCCACAAGTCATTTTAACATTGTATACTCGTATTTAACTATGTATATTATATTTATTGTAACGTTACAATATTTTTTTATTCTACGTTACAATAATTTATTCTAGATTAAATTTAAAGAAATATATATTAACAAAATTACATTTCCTGTTGGATGATGATGATACATAAAAAATAAACAGAAAAAAATTACAGTTATAAAAGTTTCATCATACACATCAAAAGCACTCATACTTTTTGTTATTGTTCAAGGAAAAAATTAATTGGAGAATTCGTGAACGTCTTACTAAATCTCGAAGGAATATTGGAATCTATATCTTCAATCCGAAACATATAAGTCCTTTTTGTTTTTATTTTTTATACGTTTCACGCAATAAAACAATGTGAATGACATTTCGTCTTCGGTCTCCAGTTTTCTTTCACATAAATAATATCTGAACAAAATCTGAAGAGAATTAAGTATCTAAGTACAATAGGAATCATCGATCCCATCGTGGCGTAATGGGACAGCGTATAACTGTAAACGCGTGTGGTTGTGAGTTCAATTTCCACTCGTAGGAATGATTATATTTAAATTATTTTAATTTATCCGCTCTGGCGACAAGATAAAGCGCGGCGTTGAGATGACACACACACGATGTCTAGGATTCGAGTGGAAAGTGGAGATTGGAGTGTCTGACACCACGTTCTCTCAGAAAGTTAAGCATGAACGTAGAACGCATGGCTTAGCGGTCAAAGCGCTTGAAAGGTTTTCAAGATGCGCGGGTTCAAAACCTGCTGCGTTCAAATTTTTATACGTTTTCTAAATATGTCTTTTTTTAAAATATATATGTTGAGAAACCCTTATATATTTGATTATTAATAGAATTTGAATTGACAACTATTTATAACATACATTTGAAATTGACAATTTCAGCTTATTAGTACATATATCAAACAAAGCAGCAATTTTGTTATTAAGTAATGCCAAGAAAACGTATTAAATGTATTAATATTCTAAATATACGGAAATTCACTAGTACATTATACAATTTTTTGTATTTTATTATGTATTGTATGTATTTTCTAATAAATTCGTATTTGAAATTGATATAAATTTTATTTATTTATGAATTTCTAAACTAGTAGCTATTTCAGTATCAAGAAATATTTTTACACGACGTATGCCCGAGTTCTACCATCATGAAATTGGATACTCCCTCGAAGGACTTCTTTGATCTTTACAACCTTCTAACTCAACATTTTTACGAGTTCAGTAAGCGAGAAAATAATCAAAATATAAATAGGATTTACTCTCACGGCCTGGGTGATGTAGAGCGAGTTTTTAAGACTGCCCATTCAAAATACAGCCTTAAATTGTATAAATTGTGGTTACTTATGTTGTAAGAAGTGATAATATGTCGCAATGTAACTGTATCTGAAAGTAAACGATAGTTGTGAGTTTGCTCCTTACGCGGGGTAGTAATTATGTTAAAATTATTCTTATATACCACCTCAATGCGCAATGTTTTGTAGTGAACTAAAATACGTGTGGGAGAATCACGCTGCCAGCAAAGGCAACACATATGGGCGACTCGTCCGGTTCATTACCACCCTCGGCATTTAAAACCGGCGACAAGTAGAAGCTTTCTGCCACTGCGTTTCGCATTAGGTAATGCGGAGCTCCGGCGCCCCACCCCCAAACTCTTCCTAGAATATGACAGCGATACTAAAAGAAAAACTACCACAGGAGGGTACCAGCATCTCCGATGCTGGAGAATCCCTCCCTGAATCCACAAACTTAGGCCACCCATCGAATTCTGGGAAGGGCACAAAACCACACTCTGTACAATGCAAACGAGGCGTACACTCGATGGCAGCCCTTACCACGCTCAACGTTGATTTTTGTAACATCAGGAGTCTTCATTCCAACCTGAATGCCATCCATCACCATCTTGAGACGGCACGGCCAGCCTTGTTATTTTTAACGGAGACTCAGATTGTCCACCGAGCGACACAGCATATCTTCTATACCCCGGCTACAAAATACAACACCATTTTTTGCCTTATGCCGGGGTCACTGTATTCGTAAGGGAGGACGTGAGTTTCCGTCGTCTGGTCCCATTAAACACAGCAGGTGCAGAACCCTCGCAACTCGTCGTGTCTGGCATAACAAATCAGCAGATAGGGATGGGATGCGTACTTTTTACTCATCTTATCCCTGGGGGCCGGTTTGCTTCTCTTCTGATGATCCTAGTGCCTGTGCCACTGCTGTCGTCAATGTGGTTCTACAGTGTATAAAACTTTATACTACTTTATATATCCTATATCCTCTAGGTACTTTAAGTGGCAAATGGCCAGGGCAAGGTCTGACTATATCTCGAAAATTGGTGAGAAGCTTGACAGCTGTCAGTCCGGAAACCTTCAGTTCTAGGCACTGTCGATGCCTTCACTTGGCAACTTCAGCAAGCTTTCGCTTCCATTGTAACGCACGGAGAATGACATTCTGGTTCATACGGCGAAAGAAAAAGCCGATCTCTTGGGCGCTCTCTTCGCCTTGAACTCGACTTTGGATGACAAAGGACACACTCCGCTGACCATTCCACGGTGCCAGAACATTGAGCTCTGACATTTAGTTTAGCTCAATGGCTGACATTTAGTTTTCTTTTGACCTCCATAAGTCAAGTGGACCGGATGGCATCTCTCAAACAAACATGTGCTCCTGAGTAGACACCGGTGCTAATACGTTTATTTTGGCACTCTTATTCAGTCGGCATAGTCCCTGATTCGTGGAAGAGCACCTTCCCAATTCCCTTCTGATTCACCCAATTCCGAAGAAAGGTGATGGCTCCAATACATCTAACTACAGGCTCATTGCGATTACCTCCCTGCTCTCCAAAGTAATGTACGGCATAATAAACAGCCAGCTCCTGGTTTATCTGGAATAGAATGCAAGGGAGAGGGTCTGGCAGTTATTTCGAACATGGCGAAGGCCTTTGATCGAGTGTGGTACGGAGCGCTCCTTACATAACTTCCGTCATAAGGGCTTCCCAGATTTATTTATACACCGATATTTAGATATACACAACAAAAAAAATCATATTATATCGTGCAAGTTACAAAAGTTGTTCTTTTCTACTAGAACAGACCTTAGAATTTGGCATATGAATTTCTAAAATACAGCATGTGTAGATCTGTACCAAGTAAGATATCGGATTACCGGTTGTTGGCCGTCCATCGTCGAATAAAAACAAACACTATATTTTAACCCTTATTCCCAAAATAATATCTTTTAAAATCGCATAACCAACATAAATGTATATACCAAAATATTTTCTCTGACAAGATTATATGCCTTAAAGTATAAATAATAGAGTTGTTTTTCAATACATTTGTCAATATGACACCATTTGCTCAATTACCGACTCTACGTAGAGCTACGAGAAATCCAATTTCTATACATTAGGGGATTTTGAAATACGATCGTCAGTGACAAATACTTTTAAAGGTTAAATATATTTGATTACTGTAGATTATGTTTATAGTGCGGCCTGCTCTTAGTGTACATTTATGTACATATATACAAGAATAAATATAAGGCAATTAATAGTTTTTTACGTATAATGAAATTACCTATATAATTAGACACGTAGTAGATGTTGAATCAGTGTCTCTTGGGTAATTTGTCAAAATTAGATTTAATATCCAAGGCGCAAGGCGTTGAAAATTACAGAGATTAGTGATAATCTTAAAAATAAAGGTGAATGGAGATTGTTGTTTTTTAACTAGTTTTATTCCGGACGTTTCATTTATTAGTTGATGTTGATGTAAAACCGCAGTAAAAATAAAAATGCTTTACGATCGGTTCAAATTATCTGGAAGCCAATAAAAGCTAATGGTTGGAGGCACGCCGGTAATTAAGTTGTTACTGCGTACGGGTCACCGGGGATTTTATATAGAATGTTTTTTTACTTTTAGTGTTAAAATACACATACGTTTATATCGAATTGACTCGTTACCATTTAATGTATAATAATAAATTTTCTGACACCCGACATGCAATCACTAAATGAAAAAGCGTTGAGTGTGAACTGATTTATCACTAGGAGTTCATTGCTTTTTTTCATAAAAAACACCTTAAAATTGCGTACAAATGTGTATATAATAAACTATATATATATTGACTAAATATTCGGGTAAAACACAAACTTTGTGATGGTAAAATAAGAAAACTCATGAAACAGTAGCTGTTGAGCGAAGTCTACTTGGCATTCAACGAAACCTTTTGTATGGAAACTAGCGCCCTTGCTTGGAATTTTATTAAAAAACTGTGCATATACTGTATTCATTATTCATTGTTTTTAAATTTTACGAGCGCCAATTTGCAGGTAGCTGAGGCGGTGTTTAAAATTTCAGGTGTTTTTTTCTCATAATATTTTATACTTGTTTTTGCATTTTTTACAAGCTGTAGTGATTGTAACTTGTGTATATATAACAACATAATATTTGTTGGTGGGCAGTGTGAAATAAAAATTATTTAATTTTACATAATTTCAAAATTGCCTGTCTGTATGCAATAGATGTAGGTTTCTTCTGGAGTATATGTTCATAATATTTAGAATATTTTTGTTTCTCAGAAATTTGTATTTGAGTATAAATTTTACATTAAATTATAAAGGTAAAAATAAAAATCAAGTACTTTCCTCTACTCTACTTTTCCATTTTATATTACTCTTTAGTATTCCTTCTGTTGTTTGAGTCATAATAAATATATTGTATTATAATCATAAATTATAGCACAACGTTTCATTTATATATGCAAAAATGTTTAAAATTCCAACAAACAGTGTATTTTTACGTAAAAACAATGAAAAAGTTTTAAATGGATTGACATTATCAAATTTGGTTTGATAGAGTTTTCAAACAGCTTAGTTTTATATTATAGAATAGGATTATATCGTTCTAATTGACTCGTAGTATTTGTCATATTAAAGCGACGACTGTCTTTATTTAGCTTAAAGTTAGTTCATTTCATTTTCTACTTATTTTATTTCTACGTCATCGTGGTACAGTTGGTAAGTAAAGTCACTGGTTGCGAGTTCGACTATAGCAGGACAAAAGTTTTATGGTAAAAGCTTTTGTATATTTTTGATTATCAAGTATGACAAAGTACCGGTTCTTAAAAAAAAGGCGCTTTATTTTTTTTTATTCAAAGTCAAAGTTAAATATTTTTGCTCAAAATAAGAAGTTACATGCTTCATTTTTTGAACGTCAAACAATTTACCGCCGGTTCACTATAGTTAATGCTTCAGACCTGAGAATAACCGGCGCAAGAAACTCAGCGGGACATTTTTTTTTCCAATACAATAGTTTACAGATTTATTAGTGACAATGATACCTTTTAAATAGACTGGAGCGAGCATTTCAGTCCCAATGATTCATTTGATTCAATTAAAACTCATTTATAAAATCTTTAATTAGCCTTTAACACGCTAACGTATTTCCACAACTTTTTTAAATTGTGATATAGAGCATTTTCGGACGTTTTCTGAGATCCTGTTATATAAGCGTACACATTAATTACACATCCCATAAAAGACTTACGAGTTCTATACAATCGAGTAACAGGCGCGGTAAGTTTAAGCCTATTTCTAGTATTAATGTTATGTACATCACCGATTTTCGTATAATCATTAATATTTTTCTTTACATTATTATCAAATGTATATTGAGACGTAACTGTCAATATATTTGTTTTCTTTAATTTACGCCTTAAGGATTTTTTCGGGCCTTACTTATAAATTGTGCGAATAGCTCGCTTCTGCAAGACAAAAATCAAATTGATTGCGGCTGCATTACACCAAAATATATTACCATAGGACATAATACTATAAAAGTAAACAAGGCGAGCCATTTCCACATCAGTTAATAATCTAATGTTTTTTAACTGCGAAGGCTGCTGAGCTAAGTCTTTTCGCCAATCCATCAATATGAGGTTCCCACTATAATTAGAAGTCAATGTTGATACCGAGAAATACCGTAGAATCAAAATTATTTTTTACCTACAATAATTAATAGACTCTTTCTTTTTTTACAAATTCATCCTCCAAGGCAATCCTCTACTTGATGATGAACTTTTAAATTATTTAAGTATATAGTATAAGTATATAATATAGGTATATAGTATTCGAATATCAATTTTATAAAGCTATATAAAATTTGAAAATATCTTAAACATCAACTTTTCTCTGGAATTAAAGTTAAATTTATATATATATATATATAAAACCAGCCAACACCAATTAACCTTATAGGTCTGCTTGAAATCTCGATTTTAGTGACAAGTACATATCCCTGCATCTGAATCATATTTCATACGATTTATATACAGAGTGGTAAAATGAGTATGATGTATGGGCTGGAACGACGGACGAGGAAAAATGGACGACTATTCTTCAGTATGGTAGTTTTTTTACGAGATTTCGTCTTTTATTAATGGTTTTAGTTATTTCTTGTGTATGTAATGGTCCTACAAGAGTAGTAATAAAATATTTTACAATCAGAAAATGTATTTTAACATTTCCCTTTTTGTTGTCAAACAAAAACAGAATTTTAGTATGTTTGTAAGCTAATTACTAGTACTTGTATGTTGAAATTTAGTAAATAGGATTCGAAAAACGATCATTATTCGGAATAACAGGAAAGATTTGTAAAAATGATCCAACACAGAAGGTATAAAGCTTTGACATGGTGACGTGAAGCTGTGTAGCTTAAATTATTGGGCTGCTAAGTAATGATTGAGTAATATAACATAAATTAAATATAAAATGATTGAGGAAAATAGAACTTAAAGAGTAATATGAAATTATAGAAAAAGTTAAATTTTTGAGATTTATAATTATATAAGTCTATATTTATACAATGCATGTTTAGTATAAACAAAGCTGTAGTAAGTCACATAATGAAAGTAAAGTGGATAGGAACTTGCTTTAAAATCGGTAAAATACGTATTTTTTTATTTAGAAGAGGGAATTATATGTAACAGTGGCAGTGATACTATTTTTTGTACCTATTTCTTAAAATTTAATAGATTTATTAAAATCCAAAAATTATATAATCCTATTTTGACAATACAATATATATTATACAAATATAATATATGTAATATTGTAAATTCATAAGTTCTATCGCAGCGAAAGATTTTACTTCACGAACAACAGTAGTATAATGTATGAAAGTAATCAAACAGAAATGAGAGTTACCAAGTCCATTCCCTTCTTCTGAACTACTGAAACATGAACAAGCCGAGATAATACTGAGCTTATCTATACTCGTTTATATCGAGGTTATCAATTATTTTCTTAATACTCATTTTTTATAATAGTGATAAGTTAGTGCCATAGCACTAGCACACAGTGAAGAGTGAGAGTATCATATCACTACATATAGTGATATGATACTCTCACTCTTTACTCAAACAAAGCATATAGTGTTAATGTCGAGACCAACTTACCGCAAATGCGTTATCATGGCACAGTTGCAACATAATTGCAAAAGAATTGGCTCTAAATTCCCTCGACGAAAAATGTTCATTTATAATTTTTTAACAAAATAATTAAACTGTCGATTAACTCAATAAATGAACACGCTATTTTGCTACATGTAGGGCTAGATGTTTTGTTCAAAAATGTCATATTCCCTTTGGGCTAAAATAACTTTGGAGTACCTATCCATTAAAAAAAGAATAATCAAGATTGCTCTAGTATGTTGACAATTAAAAGTAATGCTTGTTCGAACATTAACATATATATACATGTCAAACTGAATACTTCCTTTATTTCTTTCGTTGGTAAAAGTGAAGATTTTACTTTGTGCAAGGCCGAGAATTTCGTCGAAACCAGGAATTAACTTATTGACATATTTTCCGCCACCCAGCGATCAATATTATAGAAAAATGAGTGTATTTTACTAGAATGTAGTAGGGATACGTTTGAAAATAGGAAAATTTTGAAGTAACATGATAAATACAAAAAATAAGACTTAAACTAATTATGTGACAGATAAAGACATTCAGCGTTAGGATGTCAACAAAATTAAGCTACACAGCTTATCTAAAGATCTAAAGTTCATCCTATAACGAGTGTAACGAAGTTATTGATGTTTCACAAAGGCACGGAAACGAGCTAAAGACAAGATGTAAATCTTACGCGATATTTAATACGGAAAAATGTTTTTATTTTTATATAATGTATTTGAAATTAGCATAATATATAATGATTACTATATTATATATTATGGCAGAGTGGAAATGTGTTTGGCTTCACTTGATGGTAGCGAGTTCAAATATCACGATTCGTAATGTCATCGTAGTTGAAAGGAAGTGTTTGATTGTGCTAACGATGGTTTTCATTTACTCGTATAATGAGACAGAGTGCGGCGTTAGGTTGCGCCATTCAAAACAAATGTTTCTTTAATAATGTCTAACTCATGCGTGTTTTTAAATTATACTCTCTCTGGTTTTCTTTTGACGAGTGAGAAATCAGTAAAACTATAAAAATATTTAAAATACAGTTTCCTTTTATTATATATACGAGATATCTTTACAAAATAGAAAACAAGGAATCACAAACACACCAGTACCAATGGTACTCCATTTCTTTAACTATGATTATACATAGATACATACTTTAATTGGAATATAAGTTACTTACTTACTTCTAAGTAGCACTATAAATACGTCACACTTCTCCAGGCTGGTAAAAAGAAGAAGAGAACAGTATAATTTTTAACATTTTTTTAAAGTGTTATTCGCACACTTAGGAAATTGAAAAAGACATATTTAGAAAACGTATAAAAATTTGAACGCAGCGGGATTTGAACCCGCGCCTCTTGAAAACCTTGTCTTTAACAGTACGATAGCTCCAAAAAAATATGGAACGCAAAACATTAAGTTATAGTCAAGTTCAAACATTAAGTTATAGTCAAATGAAGTCAAGTTAATAGAACTCTCATAATATAGTGTAGGCAAAGAGCCTGCATAACGCTTTCTCGTCTACTTAGAACCGCATATTGTCAAAAAAAATAAAAAAAGCTCTCATATTATAAACTATAGTGCGTATGAGTACAGACAGCTATAGTCGTTTCGTATTTTTGGCGGCCTTTGCGTAAAACAGTGAAATTCCTGGCAAAACTAATATAATGGGAGAAAAAAGTAGTCTATGTATACATACACGTAACAAAAGCTACTTTTTTGAAATGACCCTTAAGTATAATATTCATTTATTATCTGTTTAGCCGTAATGACGTCACACATAGACAGATTAATGTCTTTATCCATATTGTAACATAATACAATATTATTATATGGATAAAGACATTTCCTTTCGAAATTGAGCACACTATCATTTAGTGTAGTTAGATAAGCATCTACTTTACCCCTACGGCGTTCTCATTGAATCACCAATACACACTGCACAGTATTATAAGTTATCGATGGTACTCGATAGAATACATGTATCAAATAAACCCGCCCTACTTTACAAGTACTCATTTGAAAATACTTTATTATATTCATATTTTTTGATATTGAATAGATGTTACAATTTCTAGGGTAGTGCAAAACTTTTCATTGAATTCTGAAAATCTTGAACGTTGCGTGCTGAGTGGCGGAACTCAAATCCACGCTTTGTCTCTTAGGAGCACCGCGCTTTGCTTTACGAGATAAATGAAAATTATTTAAATGGATTCAAGTGCAGTTGTCATGTGTGTCAACATAAATACTTTTTTATATATTTTTATTGATACAGATATAATGTATTAAATTTAATGTTGTATGTTACAGGTAGACTGAAAGAGATCTCTTCGAGAGATAAATCCACCTTTGTGAATTAAACATATTTTCCTTCTTCTCGAGAATTTCTTAAATGTAATATAGAACATAACATTCTTTTTTCGCAGATTAAAGTATCCAATGTCGTTGACTATACTTTTAAAAAAATATATGTTAAACATTTTATAAATATCGATAAGGTACTTTACACGTAGAAACACTACAGCATTTTATATTAATTAATATGATTTTTATATTAAGTATGGCACAGTGCATTCTAAAAAATGACAATAATTTGTAAAGTTCTCACTGAACCGCCGCACGTAGCACTTACCTGAAAACAAAATAAATACTTATTAGAGAGACAGATGTGAATCGCTTACTTTAGGTTCCTTGTGTTTTATATCAAACATTTTAGTATAATTTCGGTCATAATTTTAAATTATGTCACTTACTTAAAGTTACTTGGCAAGTTTTTGCAGCCTGGGGCTGTTTCAGTTAACAATAATAGTTAATAAAATGGTTCAAATTCAAAATTTGTATCTTTTATAGTTATCGACGCATAGCAAAAATTTATTATTTTCCACTTGAAATACGCGATGATTGTGGGTTTGATTCCCATTCGGGGGAATGATTACCTCGCTCTATCCCATGTAGCAGTTAGAAGAAACCTAGTCAAGACATTGCTCACTTCTCGCCCGATATTTTAGACATTGTGAGTTGAGCGGTTCGCACCAATATAATTATTAATTGTTACCAGCATAATTGTTACCTTGTACTCAATGGTCTCTAAAGTAGGCGAAGACTAGAGAATGGAGTGTCTGGACACTACGTTTTTTATACTAACAATGCGAATCATACATTAAGGTAAAAAAATATCTAATCATTCCTATTTTAAGGAGTAGATTAAGTTAAAGTAAGTAGAGATTCTATTTTCCCATTTCAAAGGTAAATATTTCGCTGCAAACTAAATGTTACAATTCCATTTTAAAGAGCGAAGAAATTTTCAAATGATCAGAGTTAAATGTGTTTATATAAGATACTCTTACTGGATTACTAAAAGATATGAGATGTTATATTTTGATATTTTTATACTTGAATATACGGTTCTTATTTCTTTAATATAGCTGTATTTGTTAAAGCCCAGCACAATGAGGAAGGGTCTGATTACAAAAGCGGTAGTTGCGGATTCACTCCCCAAATGTTGGAAGAGTTACAATTAAACAGGTTGTTGCTATTCAAGTCTGGTCATATGACGCGCGGCGTTAAGTTACGCTACCTAACACGCAACGTCATGAAAATAGGGAGAAAACGAAAAACTGTGATAAAGTTAATACTAGGTTCTCTCTGGCCTACACATATGTAAAATAAAAAAAAATTGAGATTTCATTAAATAGAACAAATCTAGTGTAAAATCTAATGTAAAATCCAGTGCCCGAAGGCATCATTTCAATAGACATGAAAATTCATGAATGCGCTGATCATTTCGATCGACGGAATTACAGTATTGTGTTCATCGAATACCATTTAACCTACATTCCGAACGCGTTGTTGGTGTTCTATTTTGCATTATATATATATATACTTATAAGTGTAAGTCAATTGATGGATGCGCACGAGTGGGACGATTAATAACTATTAATTCAACCCCCTGTATGCTTTTATGTTTTTATTATTTGTGTATGTATTTAATATATTCAATAGTTAAATTAAATTGATTTTTCAATTTAATTACACTCTCATTAAATAGTTTAATAGTTAATTCAGTTGCATTACATAAATAATCAATCAATCACTCCCATTAAACTAAATATAGTTTCACATTTTATCGGTTTTAGTTATTTGCCAGTATGCTACCATTTTCCTTTCGGTTCCAACGGTTTTAATGGCGAACTTCAAGATTGCTAAGCGGTCTTCTTTATCTGTCATAAGTAAATGGTAGTTTTCATTTTTATCGAATGTTTAAGTAACAGTGTGGTCTCCTATCTTGGTTTGTTGATACGTGATCGCAATGATCCAGTAAATGGGGCACTATCTCGATGACCGTCGGGTCATAAACGCACGAGGGGTCCGAAGTTTTGGTTAAAACCTTCATGTCCTGTGAAAAGCTGGCCCATCAAGTTTGTTAGGAGCCTTTGTTTTGTAAATTGAAAAGCAGACTGAACATTGGGGAAGAATAGTCTAGTTAGTATCCCCTCACTTTACTTTCTAGTAACAGTTGTTCCACAAAATGATTGTCTCTTTTCTTAGTTACTTTCCTTACTTGAGGTAGGACGGTGGATATTTGTCGTAGGTATATTTGGTTTCCTCTTTGGTTGCAGCTGCTCTGGCTAGCTCGTGGACTCTTTCATTGCCGGAAATAGCCACGTACGCCTTTACCTTTAAATTAGTACTCTTTGCTTTCTCCGATATGATCAGCAAGGGTGGCGAGAATCTGCTGGACTAGGTTAGAGTTCTCTGGGTTGATTTCTCATCATTTATTAAACATATCATATCACATTTATTATCATTTACTAAGCTGAACTAAAAAAATATAATAATTATATTAATAGATATTAACTTCAATGCAAATATTAAATTTAAAAGTTTGAATTGAATATTTTTTTTAAATTAAAGAAAAATCCTGTATTTGTTCAGTAATGAATATTACTGAACAAATAAAAAAATTAATTATTACTGAATAGTAATAAGTAATTTTTTTCTTTTATATTTCAAACTACTGGTATTTATGGAACTTGAAATTTTCAAATAAATTTATTTAAAAAGCAGTTAACATAAAAAGTTTCATAAATATTAATTATTTATAATGTTTTTGAATAGTTGAAATATAAGAAAGGCCAGAGTTTATATTATACTAAGTCACTTTGAGAATAAAAAATCACGAGCGTAAACCGGACACTTAAGCAGTATTATAATCATTTTAAAAACATTATTACTGTAAAAATTTTGCGCTTGACTAAAAGGGTGCCTAATAAGCTATTTCCCGGTTCAAAAGCAACGGAAGTGGAAATCCGCGAACATCGGAAGCTTAAGCGGCTTCCTCGTTTGCTTTGAATCGCTCTTATATTGGCTGCTGTATGCACTCTCATAATCTATTAGAATATATCTATGAGAGAAATCTATTGTTAGAACTATACTACAATTCAATACAAAAACTTAAAGCAGTAGCAGGATTTGCACAGATTTGTAATTTGTCCAAAAGAGTTTTTACTGCTTGTGAGCTTCCATTGTGAAGCTGTGGAACAGCGTTTAATTGTAAACACCGCTGCTTAAGTATTCGATTCTCAGTCAGGAGAATGATTATATTTAAATTATTTTCATCTTTTCGCTTTTGTACCTAAGACAAAACGCGGTGTTGAATTCTACCACTTAACACGCAATGTCTCGATTTCGGGCGGAAAGTGTAAAACTGAGCCTTTTTACACCAATTTCTCTGACTCCCTACTATGCGGGAAAAGTGTGAAGATGTATTTTTGCTTTTTTTGGAAATTATTGAAGTGTTCAAGTCAATTAAGCTGTAAGTATGTACAAATTGTGAGAGTATTTAAATAACACTTTAAAATATTATACAGTAATTCAGAAGAAATTTTATTTTTGTTGTAATAATCTTTGGTTAGGAAATATAAAAATCTTCCTTCTAAAATACTGAGAGCTCTTACATGAACTGTAGAAGAATTTTGACTTACTAATGTGTTTTTTAAACGAAATATAATATAGTTTTTCAACATTTTTACTTTAAATCAAATAATACTATATTAATATAATATAAAGAAAATGACATCAATTTGATTAATAACTTCTGGGGCTCCGAGTGGCATTCATATTTAAAACAGTAGCGGGGTCTCCTCAGTAACTACTGTACAACACAGAGTAGCGCTTAAAATTCATAAACTTAAATTATTTGCTAAAAAAATTAGCTCAGATGAACTCAAAATGCTAACAGATTCAAAATGGCGACGTCGTGACGCCACGCTAGTTGTTATAGCTTAATTTCCTCAAGAATTGTGGGTACGGTATTTGTGTTTTATATTTTTACAGAATTTTCTAATTTTAAGGATTGTGAAATTAAATTTGTATTTTATATTTTTACAAAAGTTTCTAATTATAAGCTATTGTGGCGTAGTAGGGCAGTGTTTTACTGTGCATACGTAGTATAGTTGTGGGTTCGCTCTTCATTCAGGGTAGTGATTATATATAAAATGCAAGCCGCGCGGTGTTGGGATCCGCCACACAACAAGCAATGTCTCGCAATCAGGAAAAGTATTTTAACACCAGGTTATGTCTGCCTATACTGCTCAATGCAGATCTATGAAACTGTAACAGGTTTTAAATCAGTAGATATGTTTATATCAGTTGGATGTCTATAGCTAATACAGTGAAAAGTGTGTTCATTAAATAAGATTCACAAGACGATTACTATTAGATATATGCACGAGTACTATTAGAGTTCAGCAGAGTCGATCAATAGCACATCCTGGAAACATAAAGATATAAGTATTTAGAAATTGATAATTAAAACAGAATGTAATATTAAAAACAAGGAATAAATACCATTATTTTTGCACCTTGACAAATTGCCCGAGGCGATCGTGACGCAGTGGGATAACGGCTGGAGTCTGGTGGTAAGCGTAATTGGTTGTAGGTTTGATTCCTACTAGGGAGAATGATTATATTTAATATATTTTTATTTCTCGGCTCTGGTACCTAAGACTATGCACGGCGTTGAGTTCCGCTCAACACGCAATGACTCGACTTCGAGTGGAAAGTGGAGAATGGAGTGTCTTAAGACTAGGTTTTAACTGATTATCCCAAAAATATGTATTTACGGCTTCAAGTGCGTTAAATAAAGACTAGTTTAGAGTAGTTTACTCTGTTTTCTACTTTCGTACTGGATAAGATAAAGCTATTACCTAAAATGGTAATAGAACCCAACACCATCATTTTTACAGTTCGTACTACGACATATTGATTGATAATAATACACGCACTCTTTTGCTAGTCTTTAAAAAAAACAAAAGTTAGCACCTAATTAAGAGTTATCAAAATAAATTCATTTTTGTCTTCGTTACATGCAATTTGAATAAAGTACTTTGTACTGAACTTTAAACCTCTGTCGAGCATACTTCATTAGTTTTATACTAAATATGATTTTTAATTTAAAATTTCAATGCTGTGACTTTATGTAAGTTTTTTTTTACATATTTATTTTACCAATATAGTGTAGTAAATAACTTTCTGATTGTATGTGATGAGTGTGAGTTCAAATCCCACGTGAAGGAATATTTATATTCAAAACGTTTTCAGTTGTAAAATAAGTCTATATCTGTATTATATAAAACAGTATCTTTCTTTGATCTTGACGTCTACGGATTCGTTTTCTATCTACGGATAGAACGGATAGAAGGAAAGGACGCAGACCCTTTTTACTACCGTCGCAGACAACCTAGGTGCTATATTAAATGTAGAAAATTTGAAGAAATCTAACAAAATTTGCTGATGTTGCTTGTGTCTTGAACCGGCAGCTTTTAGATTTGAGTTACCTACACTACACCCAACACTTTTTGTTCGGCGACGATTATGTGTCAAGTGGAAGTAATTAGACACAGAAGTGCCTACGTTTACGCAAAAATATTTTAATTTAAATTTGTTGTAATTGGAATAATGACAATTAAGATTACCTATGCAATAAAATATTTAGAGTCTAGATCCCTCAGTGCACAGACAATGACAATTTCAAACCAGTAGACCCGTTGACGCGTAAAATACGCGTTGCTCTAGCAACGTGTCTACAAATGTGTATGTCAAACACATAGGACATATATATAACATTAGTATAATGTATTTCTGATACATTATTACAACACAGTATTTTCTTCCCCATATCACTTTTAAGGTCATTTTTATATGAGGTAGATTAGATTTTTATTTGCGTTGTATATTATGCGTATGGAGGAGTACTTCCATACGCATGATTTCAGTAAAAAGCATCCAAAACTTATACTTCACAATTTAATAAGATGATAATATTACCGCAATTCTAGCACTTATCCTAGCGTTTAGCCAGAGTCTGATAATATTACCGCTACTAAATAATACAATATGCGGTATTGTATATCACAAGTTTACTGAGAACTACTCGTACAAAAACAAAGCCCTGTATCAGGCAACCTTAAGGTATAGAAGTAGTGAAATCAGTAGGTATAGAAATACTTAGGTATTCTATAAAACATTTTAAGTTTAGTTATTAACAATGTTATTCATTCGTCAGTTTTTTAATTTTTCAAAGGCAAAGTTTTATAATAAATGCTTACGTAATCATTAAATAAAATCCATTACAAGTAATATCTTTTTTTTAATATATCATATATATATTGCAGTTCAATATGTAATAGATGATATATTATAGCCAATTAAGTACTGTTTAGAATAAGCTTCACTCATCACTTAGCAACAAGGAACTATTAAGATATATAAATCTAAAACGGCTAAAACAAAGCATATTTCAAACAAAAAGTGGAGATTAAAAATCCAGTAACTTGCTAAAACATCGCTTTCCTCTAATTTACAGTCAAAGGGCGGTTTAAAATAAATATAAATCTGTACGAAGCACCCGCCAAGGGTCGTGGGTTTGACTCCGTGTAATCACAATTTACTGAGACCTTTAATTATCCTGTTTTTGACAACTCAAGTTATCTGTGCTGTCCTTTTTTTCTTAGAAGACTTAAAATATCGTATTTTTATATTTATTAGATAAATAAAATGAAGAGGAAGTTTTTTCATTTCTTCTTTTTTTTTAACGCCATCGTGGAGCAGTCGTATCAGAATGAACCCAATGATGCAAGTAAAGTATAAAAACTTTACTAGTTAGTTGGTGTGCGGCGATCAGCGACTTTGAAAGCCAAAAAAAATTTTAAATGTCATCATTCCCCAAGTGGAGCTGAAACCTACCACCATCGTGTGCACAATCAGTCACTATACCAACGACAAAATATGTTTTAAAAAAATATATATATTTACTTTATAATTAAATGACAATATTTAAATTGATCGGCTTCTACTCAAGACTGATTTTAATATTGAAATAAGAATATTATTATCAAAAATACAGTAGGATATTTATTTCACAATCCATTGTTTAAATGATACATTGTTAGCGCCGCCTTGGGATTAGGGCAACACGAATGTCCTCTAAAGAATTCCGTTCAGCTTTTACCCGCATACCACGTACGAGTACCATAGTCAGAGAGAACCTTGTGTCAAGACACTCAGTTCCCCTTTTTCCACTCGACTTTTGTTAATCAATTTATTTATTGTATTAATCGGCTATAATTGGAGTATTCTGTTTGCTATTTTTAAAACTTAAAGAAATTGATAATACAAACTATTATAGTAAGTACAGTGTCTATACAATGCTAATGTAATACTATTGCTTTCAATTTTATAAAGTAACATAGAATATATGTAAAACTATATTGTGAATATATAACAACATCATTGTTGCGCAGTGGATCTGTGTATAAGTTATCTCGATAGTTCAAGATTTGAACTTTGTGCTAGGATATATTTGTATTTGACTGCTTGATATTCTATCATTTTTAAAGTGTTAGAATATGCAGACTTAGAATATGTAAAGGGCTATAACACTTTATATATGTTAAAATATTTAAAACATTATCTCCCGCTAAACAATTACAAATAATCGTTATATCCTAGAAATAAACAAGTTCATAATACATTAATTCTTATATAACATACTTTTAGTTAAAAACATACTCATTAAACATATCTCATATGAAAGATAACTTTAGTTACTTTCATTCTTGCGCTGTCCCTTTGTAACAACTTTAAAGCTACTTAAACATTTTTTCTTTCACAAACGTGTATTTTTATAAGTTGTATATAATGAACTAGTATTATAACGAACTAATTATTAATTTAATAAAAGCAGCTGGACGCTTTTTGCCGCATATCAGCCAAACCAGGATAGGCAGAGGGCAGATACATTGCGTGTCGAGTGGCGGAACTCAACACCGCGCTCTGTTAAGACAGAGCGCAGATGGTGACAAGTCACCAGAGAGGACAAATGAACACAACTTAAATATGAGTATCATTCACCCGAATGGGAATCGAATCTACAACAATCACCGCACTGCGCCATCATAGTGCGGTTGTTAGACTTAATTCGATTGTAATGTATCCATTTAGGAAATGTGATTTTTATTTAAAAGTTATATATAGAGTTAAAATACCAAAATAAAATTTGCTAATGAAACTATTTAACCAAACTAAATGCGAATGTTTTGGTGTTCGCACACTTTGTATATGTGGTCACTGGTATGTTTTTTCCCACTCAGCAGAATAATCAAACTAGACTAGTAAAAACACTACATTCTCCTAATTCCGCCCGAAATCGATACACTGCTTGTTGAGTGGCGGAACTCAACCCCGCGCTTTTCTTTCGAGAGCGTTAAAATGAAAAATATATATTTTCGTGAGTGAGTACTGAACCACAACCAATCGCGTATACAATCCGGCGCCACGATGACTGTAGAAGGTTTTCTAAAGTGTAGTAAGTTTATTTTCTTAATTCTTATAATTTTGTGAACACTTATCGAAACAAAAATCAAACCTGCACTTAGGTAAGAGAACATAAATATATAAATATGTTATAATTAGTAATATAAATTATAGCTGTTCTATAAAAATATAGGCAAAGTCGTGTTAAAACACGACTTACTTAAGTTTAGAGTAAGATTTTTTATTGGCGCGATATCTTTATTCAATTGTGAAAAAGCACAGGGCTGCTACATATATTAAAACCAATTGTAACACTTTTTAATTCCCTATATCTGTACTTATTAATTTGAAAATCTGTACATCTCGATCCGATGATAAAACAATATTTTTTAATATCATGAACTTTTAATAAAGGCCTATTTTCTAGAAGCCTAGAAAATAATTTAAAGTACGTACGAAAATAATCTTAAGTTTCTTGTGAAGTGTATTTCGAAGTCGAATGGATAGTTTTTAACTGCTGAATGCAGAAAACGGATAAGGATATCGTCGTTTCAGCCTTTGGACGCCCACTGCTGGACAAAAGCCTCCACAACGATCGGTCTGCGCTTTACACATCTAGCGGCATCCGGCGATCTTGATCAGATCGTCGGTCCACCTGCCCACTAATATCATACTATATATATATAATATATTTTAAAATATTATGTACTTAAAATAAAGAATTTATCTTGCTCGCACTTGGGTAACATCAAAAAATGCGGTGATTAAAACTATACTAGATATAAAAAATTTATAAGTGTTTAAAATTTACTAAACGCTGTCTGTGATATAGTAGCTTCTACATACTCAATTTTGATATACTTTGTGTTACTTTCAAGGAAAATGATTTTAACCTAAAAAGAAGAGAGATTTGAAACGTAGTTATAAGATATTAAAATAACACAAGATTTTTTTCAAATTTGGCTTTCTAACGAGAAAAACTTGAAAAGTAGAGATGAGTGCTTAAAACAAGTATTGCATTTTAAAGGGGCCGACTACTCCGACCTCGTGCGGATACCCTTTTTACATGGAGTATTTTACAGGGGCGGTGAATTCATAGAATGCCAAGAAGTTTTTCCTTATGAGTTTAAGAATTTCTTTTGTCAGTCTGTTTACCATAAATATATAACAATAGCTTTTAAGGTTGATCCTGTTTTTCAGTTTAAAGCACCTTAGTTGCTTTTTGAAATGAAACTATTTTTTTAAGTTTTGGTATTCGAAAATACATTTTTAGAACCCGACGTTTGGAACACCTTACAGTAGTCCGTGGTCACAGGTAGGTCAGTCTACCTATTTTCGAATACCAAAGCTATACGCGGTTAATCCGTTAAAATAGTTTCATTTCAATATGTGTAATAATCGCGAAAATCAAAGAACTTATTACCTTAGTTTCTATTCCAACACTTAATTCACTAAAACATTATCCAAAGATACATACATACACAATTTTGTCAACTTAAACACACCTTTATCATATTCTTGAAACATATAAATTACCACGTTTAAAAATTAGCGCATTACGAAAAAGACTGAACTTAGGCTGAAGATTTGGATGAAATTAATTATCAGATATTTTTAACTAACTTTTAAAGTTAATTGAAACGGCAGGCAGGTTATTATGGCTTCGAACTTGCGCCTCTAGAAAACTATCCAAGCGCTCTGGGCGCTAAGCCATAAGTTCAGCCATTTGAAAAGTACGTATGTATGTACGGCTTAGCGATCTGAGTGCTTGGGCGGTCTACGTTCGAATTTTTATACGTTTTTTAAAAATGCTTTTCATATCCTAAGTGTCTGGATAACATGGATTTTTAAATGTTAAAATAAGAATTTTGTATTTTTAACATTTTATTTTAAAGTATTATTTACACACTTAGGAAATTGAAAAACATATCTTTAGTAAACGTTTTAAAGTTTTAACGCAACGGGATTTACAATTTTTTATTAAATGCTATTTATTAAATGTTAAAAATATTTAATAAATAGCATTGTCTCTTGCCAAAGGTAAGCGTATAAGAATTTCGACATAGCTGGATGTAAAACGTATTGCTTAGCGGTCACAGCGCTTGAACGGATTTCAAAGAGGCGCGGGTTCAAATCCCGCTGCGTTCAAATTTTCATACGTTTTCTAAATATATGTTTTTTTAAGAATTATATATATCGTAATATTAATAATCTAGGAAGAAAATAATCTAGGCACCATTTATGTTAGTAAATTGTCTGTATACATAATTCATATAATAAAGCGAGGAACAGTATATGTATATTTAGTAGTAGTTTCTTGTTTATAATCTAATAACTACTTGTTTAAGTAAGATTAACCTTAGTATTATAATTTTACACTAAAATATATAGATACATACATTCAGAGTACCTTATGAGGCTACGTTTGGTGGGGTCAATTCCTGTGCTCAATGAAATTAAAATGAATTCCTTTTTAAAAATAAATGCCTTATCTTTTATAAATATTTTTATCCCTTTCAAAAATCTATTTTAAAAATATTTCTTTCAGCTTCACGCTCTTTCCGGCATAACAGGTTAGTGAGAGAGAAACTAATATCAACAAACTCCTTTTGCCTTTCCGCCCGATTTCGATACATTACATATAGTGTTATGGAACTCATGGGATAATTCCACTGTATGATCATTCCACCGAGTGGGATTCGAACCCACAACCATCGTCTTCAAAGGCAGATGCTGTCCTACGATGGCCTAATTATATAAATATTGTGTTGTGACACGCTTCAATTTTAAAAAATCCTCTTTTAGTACTCCCCTACACTATTCAAGGAACATCTTTTGCCTGTGCACTGTCTATAAGTTACTGAGTAACACAAGAAATACATAGAAGTATATATAAATTTACAAATTGAATACAACCTGTCAAATGTATTCAACATTTGACGATATTTATTTGTTTACAATTAAGTACATCTCGGAAACTGGAAATTTAAAAAACATAAAGCTTAAATTAAATTTTTACCCATAACCCTAGAGTGAAGCTATGTCAACAACCGTCATTCAAGAATCGAACGATTGAAACAATATTGAGTCCATTCGGTCGTCTTTCATTTCGTTGTCCGAAGTGCATTTGTTTGAACGTTATTTAAAAAGGAATTTTGTAATCTTTTATTATTATATCCTTCAAGCTATATGCTATATTTTTTTTATATTTTTTCATATATTATGCAGAATTGAGTAATAAGTTCGTTACGACTGTGCCGTCTCACATACAATTCATAAGGAAGCTGTATTTTGCTAGCAGTTATTTGAACTTATAACTATGGCGTGCAGTCAGACATTCTTTGACTTACATAAACATATTGTTCTCGAAACAAATTATTTATTAACTAATTAAATTTAAAGTGTTATATGATATTGTAATTTGTTTATAGATTAGAAAGTAGCGTGGCGTAGGCATGTCCGACATAATATGTAAACGTTAATTGAAATCTACTAAAAAAAATATACTCCTGTATTCATTTTTTGAACAATTAGTCTGTAAAATGGATTGAATATTTTTTATAGTGACATGTCACTAAATTCTCCGTCTATTCGCCAAGATGAAAACTTGTTCGATATATATAACACAGATTATAAACAGCATTTTGCCATGCCATGTCAAGAAAGAAGTTTTCGTAAAGAAAACTTTGATATCTATAAATCTATAATTTCACAGTAAAAACGAAAGTGCCTTTAAAAATTATTTGGATACATTTCCATCGACTTTTACAAAGTTGAATTCAAAACTGCATCACTGTCGTTATAATTATATTAGCGCGTCGCAGGGTAGAGAGGGACCTAACCTAACCTAACGCTAAAACACCATTTCCTTCTTGTCCACTGAAAATCATTGCGTGCTTATTTTGTAGCATATTTACATATAACTGTAAAAAGATATATATGTATATCTTACAATGAATTCAATAACAAAACATACATTAAAAAGTTGGAAATAAAATGTTCTCCTTAATTGTGATGAATGATACATGTATGTGTCTCTTCTCAATGGAATTGCCGAGGAAATATTCTGCTTTCAGCAAACTCATATACCTCTACTATATAAAACCTCTTGACATATATATTTACGTTAAATTATAAAAATATATAATGACACAAGAAATTACTTTATATGTTTTTATAATAGTTATAGGTCCTCAAAATTGTCTATTAATTTTTACTAGCTTTTGAACAACACTGTAAACGCGATAGGTGAGTTCAATTCCCACTCAAGGGAAATTAATTACTATATAAATTGTTCTTATTTCACCGGTCTGGTAAGACAAAGTGCGGCGTTGAGTTCCGCCACTCAATACGTAATGTCTCATTTTCGGGCGGATATCTGGTTGGAAATTAAGTTACACAATTTAATCCATTATTATCTAAAAAACTACTGAGTCATAGATTATCTACATAAAATTGGTGAAATCTTGAAAATTCATACTTAGTATTATAAATGCGAAAGTAACTTCGTCTTTTTGTCTGTGACGTCATCACGGCCAAATCGCTGAAACGATTGTGATAAAATTTTATATAAACATATTTGAGGGCCTTGGGATGAACATAAGCCACCTTTTTCTATTTGTTTTTAGTTTTTCCAGGAATTTCATTGTTCTACAACAGTACCGCCGAAAACACGAAACAGCTATTCACACGGGCGAAGATCACGCAAATGCGTCGCTAGTTTATATATTTTCATCAATAAAATATTACAATAGTAGTTGACTATATACTAGATGGTTGTAAGTTTGATTTCCATTCGGGAAAATGTAATTTAGACTATTTATTTATTTATTTTCTCAGTCTACGCTCTATCACCGCAACTTTCAAGCACTGTTGAGAAAAAGAACCATCTTAATATTAGTTAGAACTATGAATATAAAAAACCAACTTTTAAGTAATGAAATTTCAAAAATAAATTTTACAATATTTCAGATTCTATGTTGGTAGTGTACTTTAAACGAAATAAAACACTAGTTGCTACATAAATAACTGAATATATTTTAAAATAAAGTTTAGTAAGCTTCACCATCCGACGAGTGGGAATCGATCCCACTCGGGGGAAATATTATATTCAAAATATTTTCATTTCTTTCTACCCAAAATCATGGCACTTCTCCATTTCGTGCGGAAAGTGGAGAAGTTCTCTAGATTGTCTCTGACTACCCTGCTATGCGAAAAAAAACATGAAGCTGCAAAAAAATAAAGCTTCACATTAATACCGGAACTAACGGAACTCACTAAAAGTTAAGTCTTATCGTCCATCCGTCTCTGTCAGTCTCATTACTCTTTCAGATAAGGATTTGCTTTTACATATCGTCTAATACATGTTCTGTATTTCAGTATACAATATAAAAGAAAAACGACTCAAATCAAGAAATTAAAAATAAATATTTTCGCACTCTGTTAAGACAAAGTGCGGAGTTGAGATCCGCCAATCAACACGCAATGAAAAATGGATATGAAAGTGGAGATCGGAAACACATCTAGTCTAGACACATCTCTCTGAATATTCCGGTTATTGTCTAGCTAGAGCGGAGAAACTAACATAATTTCAACATAGTCAGCCCTCGAGTGGGGATGCCATCTCGCCCAACGATGCCTTCGCGTCGCCTTTTGCTATTACCTTATATTTAAATGTTTCATTTATTACCATTTTACGCCGTAACTATAGCTTTGGCGATTAGTTCGCTCTGGCTGTTTTAACAGAGATCATTTATGAAGATAAAAAAGTAAATCCCTTGATCTAATCCGTAACTCCACAAAGTCTTGGCTGTTGGTTGTACCCGCTCTAGATTTTGTAATTTATTTAAGGAACATCAATATTTTTTTATATTTTACTAACAAGCTCACACGTGGACCTTTGTTTAAATCGTATTACTTTTTAAAAATGAATAATGACAAAATTTTCATAATTTACAGCTAGGCTTATAAGACTTATAGAGAGTTGAGTGTCCTTTTACTTATATAACCTAAAGTCCAGTTTCCTAGCTAATCGAGTTTTTTTACACTATACCGAAGAGGATTTAAAAGATGATCTTGGGATTGTGATGATTCCCATTACAAGATTTTTGAGAAAATCAATTTAAATGTCATTCGATTCCTTTAAAATTTGGAATTTAATCTCAATAATTAAATTTATTAAATATATGTTTTAAAACGTTTGGAAATCTACCCTTAAAGGGAGATAAAATTCAGTTTAATTATTTATTAAAATTTTACTTAAATTTAGTCCTATACGTCTCAATTGCCTTCAGCCGGTACTCCCACCGTCTAATAAAGTTAGAAGTCTCTAAACAATGAGAAAATGAAGAACAGATTACTATTGCCGTAAGAAAGTAAAAAAGTTAATCTTTGAGCCTAAGAGTTTTATGTTTTCCAATCAATAATAATAAAACAGCAACTCAGTTTGTCTGTAGAATGAATATATTTACCAAAACATTTTAGAAATAGAAGAATAGAAATATTACCATTCGGGTGACCCTTCACGATTGACTCCGCGACGTGCCCAGCTGGCTCCCGCCGCCGGGGTTCCCGTGGACCAGCTAGTGGTGGTTGAGGAGGAGCACCGTGAGGTTTTAGTGGGTATACGGACGGCCTAATTACCTGTCCAGACTCCCACATAATCACGTCCGAGTCCCCAATCGGGCTGGTATCCGTAAAAGATTCACTCACGAAAATATAGATATATATAAAGGTCAAAAAAATAAACTTAAATTTAATAAGAAATCTTATAAATAATTAATTTGAAATAACACTATAAGAAACACACCTCTATTAAAATCAACAGGAGTTGATTCCAAGTATTGAGAAATGAAGTGGAAAATGAAGAAAAGAGTGTTTTAACTCTATGTACTCGCTGTCTATACTGCAAACAGAAAATGGGTGTAAGAATTAAGAAATATATATATATTCTTTTAATATATCCAATTTACCACATATCAGTTATAACGAACGACGTTCATAAAAGTTCAAACCGCGCAAACTAATCAAAAACATTATACGTATAAAGCGGGATACAAAGAAATAAATTGGCTGAAATGCGGAATAAAATCCTAACGATCCCGTAATCTCACTGAAGGACATCTTCATTACTGTCTCTAGATAAACCGAGGGCTTCCTTTAAAGGAAATATATCAAAGAAACATTGAATAAATTTAAAGTCATTCGTAATTTTAATCAAAATTGTGGCAATGTTTTTATAGTGGTATACCTGAGTTTGTACACCCGCTAATATTTCGCACGTTGAATTATGTTTTAATATGTATCTTTCGAAATAGTTCTCGGGTTCAGAAGAACCTGGCCCGGTCCCGGCCCGTAATTGCCTAGAGATGGTCACCAGCTAATGCGTAGGAACTATGCAAATTATGAAAAACTAAACTGGGACTATGGAATGAAGTTAGGATGGACTGAGTACTAGGCTATTGTATGAGACTACAGAACGTCCGCCTTTTCAACAGTCTCAAATTGAATGGTTGACTCGCCTCCCATTAAATGAGCCTCTACAAACCAGTGTTATGCCTTGGGCGCGACATCAGTGTGGTCGGTAGAGGGTTTCGCGAGGTGTGCACCGGTTTCACCATTGCGTGTTCGCTCGTGAGCAGATTGAGCACTTCCACCGTTCCGATCATATAGCTCTTTCGCTCCACTCTACCAGCCAGTAAAGGCAAGTCAGAGGTGGGGCAAGTTTAAGTTCTCGCAATTATGGTGTATTATTATTATTCTATTATTCTTATTATATTTTATTATCTTATGCGCATTGCTTGAATGGGGATTGAAGACGTGACAAAGTCGTTAATTTACTTTATAGACAAAAGCAGCATAAAAAATTGTAGCTGTAGATTTCAATTTCATCTTTTATATGTGATATAAATTAAATCATATTTTTTTTAAATTGAGCTTCTGTTTTCCAAAGAACTTATAAGTTCCTGTTAATTTATTAAAAAGATATATACTATGGATGTAAATCTATAAAGTTAGAGATATATTACTTAACAGACTATGTTTTTTATAAAAAAAATGGAAAGATTAGACCTATATGGGAGCTGCAACTTCAAGCATACCTATCATACAATAAAATATTAATAAAATGCTAAGTAGGAATTGAACCTTCTTGCTGTCAACATGTATAGTCATTATTAAATTAGAAATTATTGTATACAGTTTCACCTTAAGAGAAATTTCCCAAATTTTGACTCTCTAAAGATATGAAATGCAGCAGGAAAAAGATTCCGTTCTTCACTTTCTGCCGGAACGCTACAATTAGCCTCATCGAAGCTGAGAAATGAAAATAATTCCAATATCCTCCCGATTGAGAATCAAACCCATAACCATGCGCTTACAGTTCTGTCCTACTGCGCCACATTGGCATCAAAGATATTATTAAAGATTTTTTTTATAATTTTGTACTTATTAACAAGTTTCACCTTAGGTACTCTGCATAATTTACAATAGAGATTAGATTATACCCTGTACTCTGCAAGCCTGTGATCGTATATGGGTTTAATTGACATATTAGCGACCACATTAGGGCAATATGTATTCATAACGCAAAAGGACTGGCTAGATATTTAATAAGCTGTACTGTATAGGTTTTATATATTAATCAATATATTACTGTATATTTTAATTCAATATTGAAACCATCGTTGAGCAAAGTCTTACTGTTCACGCGATGATTGTGCGCTAAATATGTACTCGTGGAAATAGTGATATTCAAACTATTTTTATTTTCTCGATTGTAAAAACAAAGCAATAGCGATAATAAGCACAGTGTTGGGTTCCACCTCTAATTACACAATATCTACAAACGAATTGTCTTAACATTACTTTTCTCTGTTTTCCCGATCTTTGCGATATGCAGGAGCAGTGTAGAAATATTTTTAATGTCACAGAGATGTCCTTTGAACGTGTCTCACAAAACGTAACTATTCGGAGTTCAAATTCTACTCGAGGGATTGTCAGTTTAATATAGCCCTGTAACATGACTCAGTACGGAGGCAAAAAGTAACCTCGGTATGTGTTAGGCTGTTCTTTGTCTATTTTACGTTTGACAAACACGGCTGACGGCTGACATACGTAAGGTGACGCCTCTAATTGCGCCTGATGGCATCATCGTTTTAGCAAAATTTTCTGGAATAAAAAAAGCTTTATAAATAAACTTTAGTTTTCTTAAGTAGGCGAAACCCGAGCTTGCTTGATTGCTTTCCAATAACCTGTGTCACATACGTATGTATGTATGAAGATACTCTAGAAGTCATTTGTCTTACGCTACAGCCAGCTAATGCATTTGCATAATAATATTAAGTCCAGAACGTGTCTATACATATCTAATAATTAAGCGTTACGAATATGCTACCAATATATATATTCTTTTTCAATACAGTGACACAAATGTAACATTTGTGTATTTATATCTAAAAACTATAATATGACACGCTTAGATTTCAGTAAAAGGCGTGTTTTTCAATAAAATACACGTATTTTTATGATGTTTTTATTATTTGCAGTTTCTCAGATTATCCCGTTTAACAGGGTATTCACAGACCCTAGTGTCAAGACATTCCGTTGTCAATCCCCTTCCCATATCCCTTTTTCCTCCGACTCCTGTCCCGTCCTCTTAATGTTCAATGTTTGTTAACGTTTGTGTTTAATCCTTTATGAAAATATATTACAAATAACAATATTAAAGTATAATCTAAACCCTTAGTAAAATATTATTAGTTACTAACCCTTAATGTCGTGTATATGTATATCTGTTTTAAATATTTGTTTTGTTATAGGTAAAAGCCGCTGTATTATTACTGGATCTCTTCTTAACATGCAGTCAATCATAGTGCAATTTTATCTCTTGTTACCGATCAATCTCTTTCGCGTGTTCTCCATTCAACGTGACATTGGCGAAGTGACTTTTGCTCTACTAGTACGTTCGTAGCGCTATAATTAATGAACTGAACTCTATTTCGTCTCTGTCAGCTACGACGGTATTATACATAATACCGTATAGTGTAATAAGATTTGGCTTATATATATAACTTAAGTATGAAGTACTTGTATTTAAAACGTTATGATTTCTTAAATTTATTGAGGGACAGCATATGTTGGTGGTTATGGATTCGATCCCCACTAATCTACACGAGGCCCTGTCTACTCTGCCATGCCAAAAAAGCATGAAACTGTCATTCTTTTCCTATAACATTATTAAAAAGATTTTTCCAATACAGTAAAAATGCTGAAATAATAATTAAATAACGACAAAGCCTACACTTTGGTTAGTGTAGTATGACACAATTTTAATGCAAATAGTCCAGTGGCTGTACGTACGGTGATGGATCATTTAGTCGGGGCTAAAAGGTTTCCTCGAAATCATCAATCAATTGATGTAAGTTCAAAGGCCGTACAAAGCAATATTTGTATATATTGTACTGATATTTATCCGATTCGTTAGACCGACTGAAGTACTAAATTTCATCAGCCTAAAAGCAATATACAGAAAATTACTGAAAACGATTTATATATATATATATATATAGTATATTTATTCCATTCAGAGTAAATCCTTCATGTTTTAATACCATCTGAAGTAGGTGGAAGTCGTTGCAATTAGTGCACCTTTGTACCGTATGACACGTAGAAATCAGGTCGGTCGTAACTTACAGCGCCTGTATATATGAATATTTCAATACATTCATAGTCCTGATATTAAAGTGCATTTATATACATACATATTTTCCTCATCCGCATAGCGCGAGGCTACCGTGGCTTAGTGGGACAGCATAAACTGTAAATGCACAACCGCACGGTTGTGGGTTTCCATTCCGAGGAATCATTATATTTAAATTATTTTAATTTCTCCACTCCAGTGCCGAATACAAAACACGGTATTCAGTTTCACCACTCAATAGACAATTTCTCCAGTTCAGGCTGAAAGTTGGAGAACAGAGTGTCTTGACACTAGGTCCTCTCCTCTCACCGCAAACGGGGTAGTCTCTCTCTGACTTCTCCACAATGCGGAAAAAAGCTTGAACAATTCGCAAATTTCTTGGAGGAACTGTTCTTAACTTAATTGTACTTAATGATAAATCATTTCGACTTCTATTCTCCGCTTATTTTAGAGACTGCATGAAAGAAACTAAAGCCTTACTTAGTCTTATTAATTACACATCCACACCAGTGGGAATGTGTAATCGAAACATTTTCTTCTTGTTAAACACGTAAAAACGACTTCATGAGATTGTTATTATTATTTCTTTATTAAATGTATTATTTATCAACAGATAAGTCCAAAGATAGATACAGAAAAATAAGAAATATGTTCTTTGACATAAATTCATAACAGTCGTTAAGCCTTGTAAGTGCTAGGCAATGAATATACGATTTGTGCCAATTTTATTTAAATCTGTTCAGCTGTATATTAGTGATGTGAAAACATCTAATAAACCAAGTATTATATTTATTACACTGCTTTATTAACATTAGTTAAAGAAAAAAGAATTAATTTAAGAAGAATATGAATAGCCATAATTTTAAAAAGTATAATCTATAAAAAAAAAAAAAAAAAAAAAAAAAAAAAAAAAAAAAAAAAAAAAAAAAAAAAAAAAAAAAAAAAAAAAAAAAAAAAAAAAAAAAAAAAAAAAAAAAAAATATATATATATATATATCAATGTACAGTGGCATATCTATATCTATAGATGTAAAAGACAAGATCTATGTTCGATTTTTGTATCTTTCCTATAAAAAATATGATTTGTGCCAACAAAGTTTTATTAAAAGCGAGGGTTATGTGTTGAAATCCCATTTTGCAAATACACTAATGCTTAGAGTATAATCCCGACCTGGATAGATAGCACTCGTATAAGGTTCCGAATTCAAAAGCTGCTGACATTTTAGGTTACTAAGAGCAAGTAACTTTATTTCTTAAAGAATATATTTTTCATAAATAACATGATTTAATATCTCGTGAACTCTACATACAGAAGCTCGTAGAGTTCGCAAGAATTTCACTGTGTTTTTAGAAAAGTTTGTACATTCGTTTCATTGGAAAACTAGAAATTCTATTACGTGTTTTTATTCCATAGTTACAATAATATTTATCAGATGTTATTAAAATAGAGTTCAATATTAGTATAGAACATACAATTGCTCAGGCCATTTTTTTAAACAGAACGCTTACATTTCACCTAAAACGTCAAATTTCGAATAACATAACTATCATTAAAGAATATTGACGTAACGGGATTAGAAAGTATAGCCTAGTACCTAGAATGTTTTTATGATATCCAATAAAAAAGCAGCGTCTTCAAATCCTGCTAAACTAGATTTGTTTGTATTTTTATAAGAATTTAATTAGTTTCTTCTTTTTCTTGGTGTAGGAACCGCTTTATACCGTTCATGTTAGATAAATAACGGGATTCCTAGACGCCGGTGTTTTTACGCCCGGGGGATGATAAATTAGAGTTTCATATTTACTTTTTCTACAACTCGTACGTTTCCAGCCATTTATAAAAAGTATTTGAATTGATTTAACACAAAATAAATATATATATAAGTATAATAAATTTCTACGCTTATATATGTTTTATATAAAAAATAATGTTTGTACTTTTACTTTGTACTTTAAATGCACTTTTTGACGGTTCTAGTGGCCATTAGTAGTTTAATGGCTCACTAATTTAATTGCGGGTCCAGACCCGCAGGGCCCCTAACTAAAATATTAGAAAGACATCAGCGATTTTTTTTAGATAAGGTATTAAAATAAAAAATTTCTAATTTTTGTTATTCGTAATTCATTTATTGAATTCCCATTATTCAAACCACATAAGTAATTTTTTTCCTATTTACATATACTTGTACATATATAAACTAATATTAAAATATATCTAAATTAAAATATATATAAAATATTACCTTACTTCTCGCTGTAGTTCGCTAAAAGTAACTCATTTAATAGGACATAGCGCTTAAAAGCTCAATACATATACATTGAACATCAAAAGCTGTATCCTAGTCATACTTACTATGACGATAGAAAAGTGAATCCAATTAGCTATACTAGCTGTAGCGTTACTCACACGGTATGCGTATTCGATTTTAGCTATTTTAAATAGAAAACTTAAAATTTTATTTTGGTACTTGAAAGTATTTATATTAATATTTCTTGTAAATGTTAGTTTAGAACATATAGTACATGTTTTAGTAAATCATTTCAGTTTTGTAGATTTTTCTTGCAGATGGAAATCTACCCTGATATTGATTGATTGATTGATTTGATTTCAATTAAAATTATCGTTTAATAATGAATTCATATTTTGTTACGTCATAGCAAGTACAAATATAAACTACATGTAAAGCTCGTGCTAAAGTTTAATAAAGACTTTGAAAGCATTACTATAATTAAAACCTGGCCTTACATGCGGTGGATGATGTTTCGACCACGACTCGGATTTCAGGAATTCGATAAAATAAAACACAATAAGACATTTGGTAAGTGGAGTACATTGAATGTGTAAAGCGAAGAGACATATTTAAAAAAAACCCTAGTGTCATGACACTCCGTTTTCCACTTTGCGCTCGAAATCGAGACATTGCGTGTACAGTGGCAGAATTCAACGACGCTATTGAAGCCTCCTTTGAAATAAAGCTGGCTTTGAAAACAATTCTGTTAGTAGATCCATTATGATCAACTTCTTTCTGAACATAATACTTGTAAATGACATACATTTTTATAACAGTTAGAAAAATGGCAATTCGCTTTTGATATTGAAATTAGCCTAAGTGTTTGTTTAATTTTATAAATAGCGCTCGTAATAGTCGGAAGCTTTAAACTATTTACAAAACTTTTCCAAATAACCATTACTATAAGCATTGTAAGTACATTTCCTTATATAAACACAATTTTCAGCTTTTTATTTAATTTGTATATTTTAAATATACGTATAACATCATTTTACATTTTTGTGGAATATTATTTTTTTAATATACTTATTTACCTAGTGTTTAGATCCTCTGTTCTCCACTTTTCGAATATTTAAGATATATATAGGCTTTTATTACTGAAGGGCGATTGAAACCATAAATTTCGTGTCACTACAAAATTTCCTGATGATAGCGTCAACTAAGCTTTTTTACACAAAATTCATCTATCTACTTTAATTTTCTTAATTTTTCCGGCAAAGTAATAACGAAGCTTTTAACAAAAGCTTTTAAAGCTAAAGCCGAAACTCATAATGCTTTCAAAGCCGAATGAAGCGTTAGATTTAAACAATGCAGATACATACATTTCTCATGTACTGATCAAACGTCCTCACCGCAGTGCGTCCGAGCAGCAGCGCGTCCATCTCACTCTCTGGAACAGGTACTACGGCCACTGTAGGCGCCCCTGCTTTCATTGGTACATTCATTTTGAACTCTTTCACAAAACTCCTTGAACTTTTTGAAAATCCTTAAAAGTTTTGCAGGTATAAAGTATAAACACCTCAGTTAATTCAATTGTTCCAATTTTTTATATGTTTTGTTTTAGTTTTATATTGTTTTCTAACAATTTTATAATAATACAACAATTTTTTGGTCCTTAACGTCTCCCAGCATCTCACAATGTTACTTAAGTTAAAACACTAAACACTGAATATTTATACTAAAGTTGTTATAATAAAGATATCTAAACGATTTTCACTAAATATATCAAAATAAGTAAGGTTGTCGAAAAGTTTCGATATAGACATTTTTCAGTAGTATGTTTTGGAATTAGATTTTGTTCCTAGATTTTTTTAAAGTAATTTTTCAGTAATGTCTTCACTGATCTCGTGACATACACTGTTATCACAAACGTCCTTCTCTTATCTCGCAATTGCTCCCTTTTCAGTCTTCACCGTCTTTCACGTATGTGTATATGTACATTGTTTGAAATGATTACCTTGGTCCTACAGTTGTCTAAAACTAAATATATTGTGTTAGATGATATTTCAGTTGAGTTTAAATGTTTAAAAAAAACTAAGATAAGTTCGAATCATTTAGTTTAAATTGAAAGTGTAAAATATATTGAAAACATATTACACTGCATTTTAAAACTCTCTTTCCCTCTTTCTCTATGTTAATTTATTAATTATTAAAGCTATTGATTTTGGTAAGATTTTTCATCGTTAAAGCAAATGTAAGCACCAAAGCTTAAGATATAAGCGTACAATTTGCGCTTACTCGAATTTAAAATAAGCGATTGTGAATAATGTTTTGATCAATATCAATATTTTCTATCTATTCTGTACTTTAATAAACAGTAAAAAAGTTATATCCATCCATTGAATATTATTACGAAAAAATAATCTAGAGGTATGTAATAACAATAATATAAAAATTTTGTCTGACTGTTTGTCTCATTGTACGCGCACATCTTCATAGTTACTTGGCAGCTATGAGTATTTTTTTTTGTTGTATAGTATTTAGACCTGAGCAGGACTTAGGGTGTAGTTGATTTTAAATAGTGAAACACCTGATGCAAGCCATAATGGACCAGTTAAACTATAAGAACTATGGCACCTAATCAAAAGTTGTTTAAAGTCATGAAATTTAACCATTGATACATGAAACTTAAAGAATTTGGAATTTCTGATGAAGCACTATATAAGCCGCCCAAACTGTAATAAATAACGTCGCTTTAGCGACATTTGTTCAGCATGATGCGTATTTTTCGCTTATATAAAAAAAATAAAGACCCAGAACAACCGATGAAGAACAACTGTAGATTACTTAAACAATAAGACATAAGGATCTCTCTAATAAATTAAATGTAAAGGTAGGTAGTAGGCTAATGGAAATAGTATATCACAAAACCAGCGCAAACGAAGTTGCGGGCATCAACTAGTGTTAAAATAAATTTGTTGAAATATTAATGAATAATAACAAGACGTGAAATAAAAAACTAAGTAAATGAAGTAAATGAACAAAATCATTCTTAAGTCAGTCAGGAGTTATGTGATTTATACAGAATATTTTTTTATTTTTGTTTTGATACATCTCTTTTGTGTGGGTAACACACAACACAGAGAGAACGTAGTGTTTCATTGAAGTTCAACAAAAGTTTTTACACAGGCATAATGAATGACAGGATGTCCTGGCTTGCTTGTTAGTTTTATAAAGTATGAACATAATAGAATATTTCTTATTTCACATAACATGATTTTTAATAAAAAAATAGTTTTCAGCAACAACTCAATAGAAAATTGGTCCAATATTTACACTGGGCACGTTACAAGTCCCGTTGAATATTTTAAATAGACATAAGCGGTACCAAAGCGGAGTTTGTTCACGGCCCGGTAGATCTATGGTGGGTCAATTAAACTTTATATGAATATTTAATATATGTATTATAGCGTTATTTCAATTTATTATTACTTAATGAAAAAAATGAATGTGTAAATTAATTAAATATATAGCAGTTGGTTAAACTTCACCATACACAAGCCTTTAAAATGAACTAAAATAAACAACAGTATTGTCAGACTGTGTTCTATTTTGAAAAAAAAAAATTGTGTGAAGACAACCGATGTCCGATAAGAATTTTATATTTCAACAGTTTCGCGATATTTCCCTAATAGCAGGATAGTCATAGAAAGTCTAGTATCAAGACTCTGTTCTCTTTCCGCTCAAATTCGAAGAAAATCGTGTTGTAGGACGAACCTCAACGCCGCACCTTCGTCTTGTTCACTAGAGTGGAGAAATAAAAATAATTAAATTATGATAATTCCCCCGAATCGAACCCACAACCAATCGCAATAAGAGTCAGACACAGTCCCCACTGCTGCGTCACGATGTCCTCATTTTCTCATTATCAGTATTTCAAGAAAGTAATAATTTCATTATTTTATTAGAAATAACTAGACGGCGAAATGGAACACCATATGGAGGTGAAAAAGGGTGGCTTACTTCATATGCAACTATACAGCTTATTCCTTTGAGATATTACATTGAAGTTTTGCTAATATTAATAATTGGCGCGTGTGCTACCACACGTGAGAAATTACAGTTAATTTATATTTAAAATGAGTTACTGTGCTTATTTTGCTTTAAAATACGCGTTGTCTCAGCGTCTGATTGTTAACGCGATGGTTGTGGATTCGATTCCCACTCAGGGAAATAGTTGTACTTATATTATTTCATTTCTTGCCACCAGGTAAGATAAAGCGGGTGTGTGAGTTTCGACTCAATTTCGGGCGGAAAGTGGAGAACGGAGTGTCTTCGAACTAATCTACTCTCTCTGCCTACTCTACCCTGCTATTCGTAGAATAACGTGAAGCTGCTGGTTGATTCATAATACAAAAAAGAATATTTTTTCGCTCTCTTTCAACCTAGACATTATTTATTCTTACATCTTTTACTGATTAATTAAATGTTTGAGTTGAGTTTCGTCCTTTAACAAGCAATGTTTCTGTTTAACTGTTAAGTGGGGGGAGTGGAAATTTTCTATGAAAATGTGGAAGAGCGCAAAAATACTGTAATGATATAATGGAATGTACAGCTAAATAAATTTAGCACTTGATCTGTAGTACAATATTGTTGATACAAAAAAATATATAAATAAGCGACAGTTCTGTTTGATCTCCACTCGGAGTAATGACAAATATAATTAAATTATTTTCATTCTCCCGTTCTGGTGAGATAAAGCGCAGCAAGGAGTTCCACAATGACAACAGTGAGTAACACATGAATTTGGACGGAAAGTGGAGAACGGAGTTACTTTCACTCCACATTCGGGAAAAAGCGTAAATCTGTTTTTGAAGCGTTTTTTTGTGCGGTTTGTGATGTAAATTTTAACTTGAAGATTTTAAATCTATAATCAAAAATCATTTCTAAGATATTGCGACTAGATTTGTCGTCATCTTTAATATTATTATGTTTAATATGTAGTTAGAAGAAAAGTGAATGTCATGTTTTACGTTGAAGTGAGTGGTTGGAGTTCAATTCCTCACAACTAACAGTTAATAAGTTTATATATTCATAGCCAAGCATTATCAATTTACTAATTAACATAAAAATGTCAGTATTGTCATACCTATAGGAAGCTACCACCTACACTACAAACAAATGTATCTGAAACACTTACTGACAAATCAAAAACCTGAATTCAATATGACGCTTTTTAAGAAAAGTTTTGTTATTCATTTCTTAAATAACTAAAATAAAAACGAATATTTAGTATACTATACGAAAACTGTGTGATTCAATTGAACAATTGATATCGCTATTAAAAACGAGTGAACACTGGACAAAGTACTAGTTATCAGTTATACTAGTTTCTTAAATATACCTACTTCTATTTTTATTTTGAATAATATGCCCTTTAAAGAGACTTTTGTTGAAACTTTGCAAATGATAAAATAATAGTCTAGCTTAACTTCTTTATAAGTGTAGAATTTTTTGAGGTTTTCTGTCAGTTTTTTATTTGTTCTTATACTCTCTGGGGCCATCGTGGCCGAGGGGCAGTTTCCAAATATAAACGACATAAGTGTGGCTTTGAAACCCGCTTGGGGCGATAATTGCATTTTCTGTATTTTTATATAATAGCTTTTTTAAAAGAAAACATGGCAGTGACGTAATATTGTAAAATTAGAGCAAAAATAATTGGGCCAAAAATTAAGAACAGTGTATTTTAACACTATATTCAACCTACACACTACATGGACGAGTTGCATTAAAATAACTACTAAACTTTTAACTATTTACAATGTTAGAGAATTAAGCTTAGATGTAAGGAAATATTAAAAGCTTTAGCATTGCTATATCTTAACCATGACGTATCTATAAAGAACACTTAAGGAACATATAAAAGAGAGAAAGAGAGACAGTCCATATTTAAAGTATGAATTAAAAATCGAAAGCCTTATCACTCTACTGTTTAAATTTTAATACTAATGAGCACTTAGTGGCTACTAAGTGACTCAGCAATTATGCATATTCAGAGAGCTTTTAAATGATTGTCGTAATAAGAATTAAAGATTATTGTATCGTTTTTAAAAACGTTATTATATTGTACTCAAACCAAACGTTATACAATATGCCAAGATACTACGAATATATAGGTACATATACATACATACAAAATGAAGCTAAGCAAAGCAAATTCTTAAATATTTAAAGAATATATTTTGTATCAAAACAAATAGTACTGATTCAATATTGGTGATTTCAATTTTTATTAAATGTTCATAGAGACAGTGTAACATTATTAAATACAGGAACTTTAGATTAATTTATGAAAAGCTACGTATTAAGTATTAAATTAATGTGATTTTTGAATAAAAAATATTAAAACCGTTTGTTTTTATTTTGTTTAAATAAGTCATTGTTTCAGTATTGGCGTAATTGTTTGTGGTCTTTTTTTATTTGAAAAAAATACAGTGATAAGTGATTGTAAGACTATTGTTATTTAAATAATCCAAATATTTTGGACATCTGTCAAAGTATTATATATATATAATAAAAAATACACCTTATTCATATATATTCACACTTTAACAATGAAAATAAATTTTATATTTATATAACGATAAATTTTTAGTATTTCTGTCATTTTTATATTTTAAACTAGCAAAAAATCTATAACATATCGCACCTATAATTTAGAACACTCAATGGGACACTATAACACTATAGACACTATAAAAACGTATTTTCCACTGAACATTAGTTTGTATATTTATATAGTAATAAAGTAAAAGTTAGCAAAACGGCGTTGTGACTCGACGCGACCGGCGTCCGCCCGCCGACTGACGGAGCGCACTGTTTACAACCTGCGAGCGTCTGTTTGTGAACGAAGCCTCTCCTTATTTCTCTCTTCTACGGGTAAGTATCTGGTTTGAGTTTTGATTGATAAGCGTTACACTTCACGCATTTCCCACATGGCAAGGTTTAACTACCACACTTGAGAGAACTACACACTCTATTATGAACATACAGCCTAGTGACAGTAGTGAATTATATATATATTAGAGAATTCCGTATTGAGTGGCGGGACTCAACGCCGCAATTTGTCTTACCAAAGCGGAGAAAATAGTTTAAATATAATAGAATAAATGAATAGCTTTTTTTCCAGTTTCTCGTTTTTTCCCGCATAGCAGGGTAAGTAGTGTCAAGACAGGGTAAGAAGAGAAGAAGAGTTTATGCGTAAATTATGAACGTTGTCATAGCAACTAATATGTCGTTTTACACAGTTTCTTTGTTGAGTATACGGATGTGTGTTTAACATATTTATCAATTTTGGAATAATGAATACTCAAGTGAAATATACAGATTGTTAATAAAATTGAAAAAAACATATTATTATCGAATTCCTCCAATCTTCGTTATTCTTCATATTAATAATTATTATGCTCAAAACTCCTTTCATAGTCGTACAATGTTTAACAAAACTCCTTTCATAGTCGTACAATGTTTTGAGCCAAGTTCCTCCCTCATATGCATATTCATATAAATATAGCACAAGCGGGATTTTGAGTAATCCTGTAGTTTCGCGAGTGCTAATTAATTAGATTTAAAATTTAATATCACGTTACATGTATATATGTGTGTAAATATGTATGGACACGTGCTTGTTTACTTCTTAACAACATTGAAAAGACGAAAGCTTGATTGGTTCCTTTCATGTAAATGAGAGTAAAGGAAAATTAGGAATTGTGGATTATTATTCAAAATGTCTTCGGCCAACGTAGCGCAATTCGGAGAGTGATAGACAATAAACACGATACTTGCTGGTTCAATCTCCAGTCAAACAAATCATTATGTAAATAAATTATATTTACTTACACAAATCGTTAAAATAAATTTAAAAAACAACTTTTAAAATTTAATACTATTTAATAATATTTTAATAATAAACATTTTAAAATTTCATATTACTATTTAATAAAAAACTACGGATAAAAGCATGTTCATAGATTTAATTTTCACGCTATAGCGTGTAATATAATATATATGTGAAATATAATATATTATATTTTATAGATAAGTCAATATAACTTGCCAAAATTTTGCACCACAAGTGTTTACTTTATACTAAATCAAATGTATTTAAAGCGTGATCTATTTGTATCATTGGTCAAGCCGATACCAGAACGTCTAAACAAATTGTATTTATACTAAAAGTAAGAGGCCCATTGAAAAACATACTCGACGTTCCATCAACACTAGGCATTATAGAATTCTATTAGCATTGAGTTGAAATACATTTCAGAATGTACGGCGAAGACATCAAATTAAATAACCACGTTCTTCAACTTCTACAATTCAATACATTTCTTGTATTTGACAGATAGAGAAGAAGAAAAATGGTAGCTAACACGTCTTTATTTTTCTTATATAAACTTGATATTAATAATTCGACAACTTGAATTTTATTAACATTTTTGAAAGTGTTATTCGCACACTTAGGAAATTGAAAATACGTATTTTGAAAACGTATAAAAATTCCCGTTTTCTAAATATGTCTTTTTCAATTTCCTAAATGTGCAAATAATACTTTAAAAAATGTTAAAAAAAAAATTTATTAAACTTATATGTTAACTATCGTCGCTTCCCCGCTTAGTGGAATAGTCAGAAAGAATCTAGTGTCAAAACTACCCCCGAATTCCAGACATAGCGGATCTCAACCCCGGATCCTTGTCTTGCAGGCGGGGGAAATGAAAACAATTTAAACATAATAATTCTCCAGAGTGGGGTTGAGCCCACAACCATCGCTTTGACAACCCTGTCACTGTATCAGTGCTCCACAATGGCTTTAAACAAAAAATAAAGTAACTATGTAAATAAAGGGATGATCTTTAAATACCCGACCCGCGTACTTACTTCAGAAACTTCACTTTTTTTTTTTATTTATGATCCTATTGAAATTAATTGTTAAGGGAAGTTTACGACAATTGATTGGCCCCTTCGTCTATGTCAGACGATTTATGGCGTATTGTCCGAGATACATCGTCTTTAATGGCTGTATAAACCGGTGCGTGAGCGACACGCCCTACCACAGGCCTGACAAGAGAACATAGTGGAGCGCGTGCTTGAACCGCCAAGGTGTTGTTAGTATCTCTTAACAATATACAATAACAATACATAAAACTGTACTTTAATCGGTTAGCTGTTTCTGAGATTAGCGTACAAAAACAAACAGACAAACAGAAAAGATACCTAAAAATTATTGTTTTGGGTTCTCTTCATAAATGCCCCCAATAATATATTATTTTATGTATCTGTCATGCATATAAACTGATCAGTTACATTTTTATTATATATTTAGATATGTCATATCTACAGTATACCTATAGGTGTTTACCTCGGCCTTGTTATAAGAAGCGCGATCAAACCAACTGTGAAATTCTCTGAGTAGGCGGGGAATGGAGAACGAACTGAATTATTAGTAAATGTTTTCTATAGTAAATACAATAATAGAAAGCTATATTTTTTTCTTTTTTAGCATATTCATTTAAGAACTTTGTTTGAAATTTAACATTTTAAATAAAAATAAAGTTAAATCTTCCTTATATTCTACATAAATTCGAGATTTAAAACCGTTTAATTTGTTTTAAATTATTTTGTTATCCTTACCTTACTGTAGAGATAAATCCGTAAAATTGCTTAGTGTTATTAGTACTTGAATCTGTTACCTCCACAGCATCACTGTTCAGAACGATTAAAATAGTAGCACAACTTTGATTAATGCTAAAATTAATTATATTCGCTTTAATATTAAAATAAATGAAATTTGAATTGATATTTGCACTGCGAAATTGAGTTATAATGAGATAACGGAATTAATAGGAAATATATATTTTAGGTTCAATTTATTATGAGACTAGACGGAGTGTATGAGACTGGACAAGACTCTCTGTTCTCTTAAGAAACGAGGAGATAGATTTTGTTTAATGTGCAACATCTTTTAAGGTTTATACATTTTTTATGTTTGGAAATCGAACCCACTATCCATGACCGTCATGGATGTTGAGTTGACAGAGTTATATATCATATGATTATATTGTATTTCACTTCAATATTTTATGAGCACTGTAAAAGTAGCAAGGCGTTTTATTATTGTTTCAACTGTCTTACAATTCTAAGGACAAAGGTGAATGTTATATTATAATATATATATGTGTAAGTTCTAAAGGATTTAAAATTTTGAAACGTTTTCTTTATGTTACAATATTTATCATAATAAATATATATATATATATATATATATATATATATATATATATATTTAACTAAAATTCTATTTACTTATCTTTGCGAAATTCCGGCATACGCAAACGTATCTTAGTGCATTACTTTCGTTATACACCTATGTTTTAACCCGCTTTGAGCATCTTACCGTAAACATATATCGTAAACATTTCTAGAAAACTTATAAAATATATAACATAGGATAATTCGAACCCTAATTCGATTTAACCATATGTTCTACATGCGGCTACGATGAAATTCCTATGCGCTTATTATTTTTTGGTTTTTTTGACAAGAAAAAATGCTATTTAATATATAATTTTAAAATATATAAAGTGACACACACTTAAGATGTTAAAAACCTCTTTTATAAAATTTTCAACTTTGCGGTATTCGAACTCGCGCCTCTTGGCGCGTTTAGGCGCGTATAGGCGCTGTGACAGTTAAGACCGGCTACATCAAAATCCAATCTCACTACGTTCATATTTTATACGTTTTCTAAAAATATTTTTCATATCCTAAGTGTCAAAATAACACTTTAATAATGTTGAAATATATAGCTACAACTGCTTCGAATGAGATTTGAACCCACAATATTTTTATTTAAACAAACGCACCATACACTTGAGGTCTTGTTTCAACATGGATTATATTCATCAGAAAGACCCTAGTACCAAGACACTTTTCGTTTACTTTTCGCTTTGTACCAGAGCGGAATCATGAAAATATTTTGAATATAATTCACGAATTATGTTCACCATAAATTCCAATTCATTATTAAAAAATATCAGTGCGGGAACTCAAATCAATGTTGTAAGTAATCGTTATGAATAATTAAAATAAGAATAATTATATTTTAATTACAAACACTATTGTATAGAATAATGTGCACTTGTTATTTACTTTAAAAGGAACCAACTTTTCTACGTCTATTTTGTTAAATATGATTGTTTTGCAGAAAAAATGGCTTTATTTTAAGAGATACGACAAGGCAATTTTAGAATTTACATATATTGAACTTTATATAAACAGTCTTTGAAGACTCCGTACTGTTGTCCTAAGCCTAACGAAATGTACGCATCAGGGAAATATTTGGTTAGCACTCATCTATAAGAGGGTACTTTCATAAAGCGGGGCTAGAAAAAAACAACTTAGTTTTATAACAATTCTACCAATGTTTAGAGACGTTGGTATTTGAGTGGCAGAATCTATCACCACCCTTTATCTTCCTAAAACTAGGAAGTAAATATAACTTTAAAATTATAATCTCTCCCCCGACTGGAATCGAACCGATGACCATCGTGTTTACACACAGACATACTTCCACTGCACCACGACATACTAACGATGATACTAAAACTTATATTATAATACTAAAACTTATATTATATGAAACTTCTTCGTTCGCAGAAAAAGTACTGTACTCGTACATGCAGACATTAAATACAATTGATCTATTTTCTATCAATTCCAAATGCGTCATCAAAATAGTGAAATAGCATCGTTACGTTCTATTTGCGGTACGTTTATGTACTACGCCGATATATTGTAACGCATCTGTAGATACAGTTTGTTCATATAAATGCTTCTACAATCTACATTATACTTGATTAGGTGGACTCTACATTTTTAAACTCGTTGCTGGTGACATATGTTTGTTAGTAATACCACAGTCTTTGTTCGTATATTCGTGCTTGAACAGTGAAGGCGAGCGTTAATGCATAGTTTAAAAATTTTAAACATACATTTGCTACAAGCTCCTCTTCCTGCAATACGATGGGAATCCATACGCTAAATCCATTAAATATTAAGGAATTTCTTCTCAATGTTAGGCCATTCCTGATTTATGCTTGTCAGAATGTCAGTGTGAATTATTCACAATTCATTCTCCATTTATTTGTCCAGTTAGTTAGTTTATCCTTGCGTAAGAGAGAAAATGAAAATAATTTACATAAAATCGTTTCACTTTTTAAAAATCGATCCCACTACCATCATGAGCAGGGTCACACATTGTATTACTGTCAATTTTTACTTCATACTATATAACAAGCATGTTTAAGTATTTTCTAATTTATATTGTTACGATCTTCGACGCTACCTTTTGATTAGTTAGTGACACACAATTTCCTACAGCTTGCCTGTAAACTGTCAAACGCTAAGAAACCTATATCATAATTATTTTATAATGTTACATAATGGATTTAATTTCCACTCAAGGCAATATTTATAATTAAATAGGTTCTCATCAAATCAGATAAAATGCAAAACTAGGTAGACAAGCAATGACTTCAAAATTGACGGAAGATGATGAACAATATTGTGCAATATTAGGTTGTCTATCCCACTATAAATCTTTAGTGAGGCATAAATATAAAGTTTAAGCCACACTAACTTAAATTTTATAATATTTTACACGAAGTACTTCTATACTATAGTATAAAGGTACATTACAGCTCTTAGCAGCATGCTCTTACTTCACTTTACTGTAGTCGTTTACAGTACTGTGGACAGATGTGACCAGGCGCGTCTCTAAAACCATTTTACACCGCACTGAAAAATACTACCAAACAAAGCTTATGTTACAATTTTAGCGGAATTTTAACTAAACTTGTAAATGAATACTGAATCGTGATCAAGAAAATAATCTACGGTATTTTTTAAGGGATTACAGTGTCTGTTCACTAGATGCACTCAGATTGCACTGCCTATTTAAAAAAATAAAAACTTAAATTGTTATGAGTAAATAAATTTTAATATCCAGCCCATCCCGGAACAGTGGGATAGCATCTGAATGTAATCGCGATTGGTTGTAGATTCGAATTCCACTATGGGCTATGATTATATTTAAACTATTTTCATTTTCTCCGCTCGGTGACAGAACAAAGCACGGCGCTTAGTTCCGCTACTCAACACACATACCTTGAATTCGAAATAATATTTTGATACTAGGTTACTTCTGCCTAGCGAGATATGCGGATAAAAGCGGGAACTTAAAAAAATAAATATAAAATCTAAAAATAACTTATAATATCATTTATACTTTAATTAATATTATCGGAACTTTCAAAGTTAAGGTAACTTCGCATGCAGCAGACGCTAAGGCTAAGCCTTGATTAACTGAATATTATTATGATATTTCGTTACTATGCAGACTTAATGCTATGATTGTAAGCTCAAATTCTACTAGACGTCTATAGATGTTGTTTCCCGCAGTCGTAATAAATAAAGCAAGGTGTTGTGTTTTATTTTCTAGGTGTCGACAGGTTACTAGGATTTACCAGCCAACCCGACTGGACAAATTGTACTTAAGAGAAGTACACTTCTTTAGGAATTCTTTTATTTAAATATTGTTCTTTTGATCCAACAGTCTATTTTTCTAACTAGCATAAAAATACTTGATTTGTATTTTGCACAGAGTATATTATCTTCATGAGTTCTAATCGTCTCCCGAGAGGACGTTTATATAGAATGTTCTATATGCCTCGATATAAAATTCAAGAAATAAATACAAAATTTACAAAATAAATGAAAATTTCTATAAGAAATACAAATTGAAACAATGCGTTTCGTACGAGTATAAGAAAATTAATATTTATTACATTACACAGAGATACTATATATTGTAATGCTTGATACATTTTTGTTGTAGCTATTCGTAGGCGGACAGATATATACATTAGTTTAAAATAATGTGTAAAATCTAGATTTATTATAGAATATTTATCAATGTTGTTTATATCAGACTCTCGAAAGTCGATTAATTTCTAAGAGATTTTATAGTAAACATAACAGATGCTATGGAAATAGGTATCTTTAGTAATCTTTTATTTTATTTACCATAAAATAACACTTATACATATAATAGTGCAGTAATAGATGAAGTTCACGGCTTTCGTAATATTTGTTTTTAGATAGACTTTGAACTTGGACCGAAAATTATAACCTGTGTGGTGGCTTTTTAATTTCTTATAGTTAAAGTCTGCAGTACTTTCTAACTCCTACCCAAGCATAAAAGACAGATTACAATGACGACGTGCGCGTACACATACAAACAGACAGATATAGTTATTAAAAAAATCATAGATTAATATTCCATTACTGCTTTTTCATATCCGTAAATATTTTTTTCGTAAATATATTTAATGTAGAGAAATATTTTGTACTGTTTAATAATTTATTGCAAATAGATAAATTCTTACTAACTGATTAGCTGTCACCTAGTGGTGAGCATCAAAACTAAGCAGATCAATTTTGAACAGAAAAGTAGTTAGTTTGCAAAAAATATCTTTTGAGTTATTCAGCTAGAAATATAAAATAAAAGTACGGGTGTAAATGACGATTTATTGTAAAACGTTATTATTTTAGACTTCTGGTCAAATATCAAATATATAAAAAATTCAAAAGGTTGCAAAACATGTTAACAATTTCTAAATATCCATAAATAATTGCATCCAAGTGCATTAACTAAAAGCAGTAATCTAAAATAATGATATAACTTAAATTAATAGGATTCGAATATACTACCCTCAAGTCGAGGTCCGATGGCAATCGCTACGATTAGCGCAGTAGGACAGCATCTGACTGTAAACGAGATGGTCGTGGGTTCGATTCACACTCGATGGAATCATTAAATTTAAAATATTTTTATTTTTCCGCTCTAGTACCTAATGACAAGTGCGTCGTTGAGTTACTCCGTTTACCGAAGTTTTGACACTAGGAGGGCAGGGTGGTCAGAGAGAATCCTACTAACAAAGTGAAGCTGTAAAAATATTTAATACAGTAAATGTACAATGACCGTAACCGACATAATAATTAGGTTAATTATACTAGTGGTCACTAATTTATTTATTCATATAATAGATTAAAACACAAGAGTGGGATGTAACTTATTACCTATATGTTAAATAAATTTTAATTGGTATTGCCCGCAAGCCTCCGGGAGCGCTAATTACCGCTGCAAAATAGGCTGACGTATAAAACACAGGTAATAAATGACGGGATTTTATTACGTTATTTGGCCAGTTGATAATGTCGTAGTATATATTTATAATACTTTACTCTACAGTACAGCAAGCATACATGTACTTCAAGCAGGAATTAACCCCTTTTTATTTTTGCTATATATACTCGTATATATGTAAGTGTAGCCAGGAGAATCGATAGCCATTGGCGCAAAAAGGTTCTCGAGAAGTAACCACAAACCAGGTGGACCGACGATCTGGTCAAAGTCGCCAGAAGCCGCTGGATGCGGGAAGCGCATGAGCGATCGTCGTGGAGATCCTTCGATACGATCCTTCGATTCTTCGATTCTTACGCCCAGCAGTAGGCGCGACGACGACGACGACGACCTATGTAGTAGTACAATTTAAAACATTAATCTTATTTTTCCGATATTCAAAATATACACTAGCGCCCAGCTCGCAGCTTCGCCTCTTCGTAAAACAATGGAACTCCTCTATATAAAATTTCATCACAATCGGTTCAATGGTTTGGCCGTGATGACGTCACAGACAGATAGACAGAGCTACTTTCGCATTTATAATATAAGTATGGACTTGTTTAATGATAAAAAAGCGTATATAAATGCTTTCATCATTACACATTAGATAAATAAAATAGATTGGAATAAAATTATTACAATTTCGTACTGACAGCTTGATAAATAAATCTCGCTGTTAATCTCGCATTTTGACAAGATGGGCAGTATGCAAGAGATAACCCTTAAAATATTTTTAAGTATTGTCTCTAATAATAAAAAAAACTGATGAACTGATAAATCCACTATCACTATTAATTACATTTATTATTAATAATAGTTATTACTTAAAGTGATAAAGCAAAGGCTTAGTGAAAGTCTATATCCCGACAGATATGTCTTCTTCAAAGAATTTTGCATTCCGCATTTGTTTTATTGAAACAAAATCATGGTTTATATTCTTATATTACAATTTTAAAAAACGCATACAGTAATTGTATGAAATGTACTACATAAAAAAAAATAATTTTACATATTTTGTTGGCATTTTTTACTAGTAAAATATACTCGTAGCTCAAATAACGTTTTACGGTATTAAGAAGCAATTGTAAAGAAATTCATTAAATTCCTGATACCACGTGCCCGTATAGAAGTAGGATAAAAGAATATAATATATTTTCCTTTACATTACGCCTCAAAGGATCCAATTACATACAATCCTGCTCTCATTTCAACGGTAGAACCTTCGACGGAAGGACGAGGAAAGTCTCAGATGTTCGACCTTCAGTTACAAACTTATAGCTCTAAACTTATTTATTTAATATGGCTTATATCCTATATCTGACCGTAAACTCAAAGGTTCGGTGATCGATTTGTACTCAAAAGAGAAATTACTTATTCGCTATAGTTTCGGCACTTAACACGCAATGCCTCTAATTGAAACGGAAAGTGCGGAAAATAGCTTTTACTTTATGCGGAGAATGTATGACGACAATAATTTGACTTAATAAAACAAATAGACAAAATACATATGTAAAATTTAAAAGAGATCGCATCGCGTCTACTACATTACATACAGTTTTGTCAGTTATAGTCCAGTATATCGTCGTATACATTTCGTATAACGAATTGCAAAATTCTATTAAAGCGCCATCTAGTCAGTATTGAACTACACTATGTCTAAGGGAACCAAGGCTATACTAGTTTTGAATGACGGCAATGTGGTAGCGCTGGTACAATATTTTAGTTATATGTAAAGTAGATAGATGGCAGAATTTTTTAAAATTTCCTAAAACACTATAAAATTTAACAAGCCGATTTTGCTACAATACGTTTCGCTTTGCTATACAATAAAAAAATATTTTTTTATATGTATTTTGTAATAGAATTTCTATCGAAACATTTTCTAAGCAAGAATAATTTTATTTTTACAAATAACCGTTCGGATATACCTGAGACTGTGGGAGAGAGCTTAGTGGTGCATCACTCTGTCTCAAATTCACTTTAACGTTACGTCCAAAGCAAAAGAATTACTACTGCCGAATGGGGAAACTAATACATATAATACATATTTCAAAATTGGTTTCCAATATAAAGTCGCTACTAGCCTACTCTACCTACAAGGCCACACCAAGCCACGTGCGCTATAACTTGGGATTTCATTACTTAAAGAAATAAAATTTTACTGTACTTTTTGTGGCTGAATAAGCTTTTACGAGCTTTTTATCGTTAAAAAATAATATTGCCATAATATAAAGACTGAAACGTCGTTACGGGCGTGTTATGTGATTCAACTGACATGTCAAATAGTCTGCTAAAAATTTTACTATTATGTGAGAATGACGTTTGGATTAGGCTTTCATTTATTTTGATTTTGAATTCTTTTTACCAGCAATTGCGACTGTCATGGCGAAGTAAGATAGTATCTGACAATATCTGAGCTAGGATTTGATATCCTCTCCGAGGAATGATTACATATACGAGTAAATTATTTAAATTTCATATCTCTGATCAATGAAAAAATAAAAACACGTCGTAATATTTAGAAATTCGACGGGGAACGTAGAAAAGAGTGTCTTAACTCTAGGTTCTCGAGGCTTACGCCGTATATATATGCCGTATAGGTATGAGTCTAAAAAACTAAAAAGAGACTAGTCTAGTGTCTAGTCTATATACAGATCTAGCGCAAGTTACATTTTTTTCGAGGCTACTCTTAGTAATGTCATTGACTAAATAGGTTTTTTTATGTAACGGACATTTTTTAAATATTTGTAGATATTTTTAAAATGTATTATTTTTAAAGTGTTATTCGCACTCTTAGGAAATTGAAAAAGTCGTAAAATACGTTTTATACGTTTCCTATACATATTTTAACAACAATACAAAACTGTATTTATTGTTAGTTTTTTATATTAAAGTGATTATTACCTTAAACACTTACCTCAGCAGTCACACCGCGGTAGTTCCCCTTGGCCTTGCTGTGCTCGGGCGAGTGGCGCAGACCCTTAGTGTCGATCTGCACGTTCGTCTGCATCTCGTATACTTGGTGCTTCTAACTTCTAACTCTTGTTTAATGTTTCTTTATACGTCACCATTTCACTTTTGAACGTAAAATTTACTTTTCACTTCATAAAGTTATATCATTAATTATCAATATTCCTGAGTAAATATTATTAATTAATTTTAGAAATTTATATTAAGTTATTTAATATTTAAAAGATTGTTTATTGAAAGTGTATTTTACAAATGAAATATTTAATTATTAATGGCTATGCCTTCTCTATTCTACCTGTAACAAAAAGAAAATATAGTTATTATTTTTATATATGTTATTTCTCATTTAAAAAATTAAGTATTTCAAAATGTGTTATTTCATTTAAAAATTCCCTTTTAATCAAAATAAGTAAGCAATTTCTAAAGTTATAGTAAAAAAATTTGCCCTTAATAATTTATTGACACACTAGATCCTATAAACTTTGTATAGAAAGCTTTCTTTTTATTTCAGCTTAACGTTTTAATCTGCATATGAGGGTAGTTAGAGGACACCGTATCTGGACACTGCGTTCTCCACTTTCCGGCCAAATTGGAGACAATGCGTGCGTGACAGACCGGAAAATAATTTAATTATGATTTCGAATAATTAAATTATGAGTTCGATTTCCACCCGGGGGTGGAAATCGAACCCACAACCAATTGTGACTACAGTCAGAGGCTGTCTCGCCGCGGCCCGATGGCCTAAGATTGTTGTAGAAATCTGAAATAAATTACTTTTATTCATTTTATTTTAAGTATTTGCTTATAGAACAAAATTACATAAATTCTTGTTACTTCATTTACAATTCAAGGCCCAATCTACGTTTCTTATAAAGAAAGGAATAAAAATCACGAGTCCCGACGAACTTATTCAAGGGCGATAACGACTTGCTCGTCAGAGGCACGCGAGTAATTTCACTAAGTCGTGAATTCCTTTTGGCTCCGTATCTAATGCGAGGCTCACTTACGACTCCGTGCCGGGAAAAATATATCGTAATGGAAAATATGCTTTTACAAAAGCAAATATACTGTGTATAAAATATGAAACTAGCTGCGGTCGCGACTTCGTCCGCAAGGAATTCCAAAATAAAAGTAGCTTATTTACTTCTTTTTACATCAGCTATTTGACAGGTAAAATCCCATCGAAATCGGTCCAGCCATTACAAAGTCCAAAATTTGTTTTTATTATATGTATATACCGTTTGCATATAAATTCAGTAAAAGGCGGTTATTTTAATATTACGCACAGACACTCCAATTTTATTCATTTGTATGGATGTAACTTAAAGCGCGGAGAATAATTAACATAAATATCTTAATCTCTGAAGTCTTTTGAGGTAAAACTTGTTTGCCCTAAACTCTAACCTGATAGGTAAATAACCTAGTTTGCTTTGCAAATAGTATTGCTTAATAACATACGAGTATATACAGACACACCTAGATAGACTGGTAAAGTATTAACCATTATCTCAACTTTACTGTTCTCTGGTAAAAAAATATCCAATCTCTGTAAAATGATCTTAATATATTTTTTACATTTTCAAAGTGTTAATCACTTTCGGATTTTAAAACGGGTTTCGAAGCCACGCATCTTGGAAACGGTTCAAGCGCTTACACCGCTAAGCAATGCATGGCTTAAAAATATCTTGCTCTTAATATTCCGTAACAAGTAACAGTCGTAAATTTTTGTATTATAAAAAAATTCAAAAGCGAATCTAATGACGCCAGTTTTAGAAATTCACACAATTCCCAATAGTCAGACCAAAAAGTTAGTTAGTTGAATCTAAGATAGAACCAAAAAGAAACATTGAGGTCTCAGCTCTCGCCCGTTTGCCAAATAATTATGAATGTGATCTAATTCGCAAAGTTTTTGCTTCAATTCAAAAACTTGGTAGGATTCCAATTAAGATAAATAAAATTGTGGATTTCAAAAATAAATTCTTTGTTTTCTTTATTTTTTTTTAATATAGACTGTATAGTTTTTTTATCATATAAAGAAACAAATGAGACTATCGTGGGCAGTGCTGATAGGCTTATGCTGCCCACATTCCCTCGCATACTCTAAGTGAGATTGGTTGTGGGTTCGATTACTTTAAAACGGAGGAATGCCTTTAATTACATTATTTTATTTACATTTCTCTAGCTCTGCTAAGACAAAGCGAGAGATTGAGTTCCACCACTTAACAACCATGTCTCGAATTTGATTGTCCTTATATTATATATCTATTTATATAGAAATAAATCTTTTATTGCTATAGAAAACGTGAAACTAAAAAAACTACATGAGTTGCAGATGATATATATTTTTATATTTAGATAAATATAAAGTGTAGAGAGTTTGATACGGTCAGTCTATGTATAATTTAATTAGCTTAAAGTGCTTGAACGTCAAATGCTAGAATGAAATTTCAATCAACCTGCACAAGCACTCGTATATTAGGAAGACAACGGAATCCTAATAACAAATCAGATTACATCATCACTAAATAAAGGGCAGATAATTTAAAAGGCACAATAGATATTAGTATTTAAGGCATCGGGGCACAAGGTCTGATTGTAAATGCGATTATAAATGCGATCCCACTCGATGAAATGATTAAATTTAAATTATTTTCAGTTCCCCCGTTTGCAAAGATAAAGCACGGTATTGAGTGCCGCTACGCAACACACAATGTCTCGAATTCAAAGTAAGTACAAGCAGCGAGCCGGAATTTATATGCATTTTTTTCCCGTGTAGCAGGGTAGTCTTAGAGAAGAAGAGAAAGAAGAGTGTCTCCACACTAGGCTTTCTCTACCTATTGAGTATGTGGGAGCGTATGCGGGAGCAAGCGCGAAAAAATATGTAGATTAAAATTCTTGAATGCAAATTTCTAACTACTCTAAGTCCAAATCAATAATTTTTTTATTATTTATACTTACTGTTTGTTGTCTCGCATACAAATAAGTTATCTTGTCTATAGTCTCTGTGAATATTTAGCCAGCATATATTTGTATATATTCTAAATGTAAATATGACTTTGGTTTATCTCGGGGGAATAATATATAAATTATTTTCATCCGCTCTGGTACCTAAAGCAATTGTTATGGCGTCTCAAATTGATATCTCGTTTTGAGTGGAGAACGGAGTGTCTGGCCACGATATTCTCTCAGACCAACCTTGGTACACGGGAAAAATATATATACCAAAGACCCGCTCGCAGTTTCGCCTGCATAAACTACACGGCTAAACTGTTTCGTTATTTCGCCTGCCTGCGTTTGCAAATCATAGACTTTACTTCAATTTATAATTTAAATGCTTGAAACTTTATTATTTAAAACTGCATTTGAATCAGTTAAGCCGTTTCTGAGATTAGCGTGCACAAAAGGACAGACAAACAGATTAAAATCAAAGCCATTGTTTTAGATTCTATGACGTTGAAAAGTATCCGCAATATTTTTTATATATTGTCCATAGCGATTACTTAACATTTTACATGTACAGACATGGAAGATATATGAAAAAAAAATATTATTAGGGCCATTTACGAACATAAAAGAACCCAAAACAAAGATTTTTAATTTTCCTTTCTGTTTGTCTGTTTGTATGTTTGTTTGTGCGCTAATCTCAGAAATAGCTAAGCTGATTAAAATGTAACTTTGATTAATGTTTTGTGGTATAGTCTCTTAATATTTAAATTATAAATAAAAGCAAAGTTTATGATTTAATTTAAAACGCGGGCGGGCAAATAACGAAATAGTTTAGCCTTGTAGTTTACACAGGCGAAGCCGCGAGCGGGTCGCTAGTGCACAATATTAATAATGTTGCAAGTAAAAGAAAATGAAGATCCATAAAACACGCCATTTAATACAACACATATAACAAAAGAAACTTTACCGATAGTAACAAATGAGCCAATTTTATAGAACGCAACAAATACGGCTATTGCATTTGTACGGATTTATATACGAATGTATGTATGTATGTAACACGTTGGGGCATTACTTTATAGCTGCAGAACTAGTGGCTTTATATACCACTATGTTATATTTGCATTCAAGTTTATAATGTTTATTATTTAATAATATTTAACGATAAATAATGGACGTTATCGTGCAATAAAGAACTGATTGACTTTGCACGCGGTGATCGCGGGTACGATGTTCCATTGATGGAATATTGGAATTTTCGAATTGGAATGGAATATGGATGGAATGGTTTATATATGTTTTTTTTTCATAGACAAGGCAAACGAACGTTCAGGTCACCTGATTGTAAGTGATCACCGCCGCCCACGTGCCCGTGTAACACCAGAAGAACTACAGGGATGTTGCCGGCCTTGTATAAAACTGTATTTGTTTTTAGATTTGGCCAGACGTTTTGATTTCCTCCGCCCATCTTGTATCTCTTAAATAGGCGTATAATCGATAAAAATGTATTTAGATTTTTCTGGCAATTATTAAACAAGTGGAAGCGTTTTATTTCAAAACAATTTGCCTCAATAACAATAGGTTGTTTCATAGGGATCATCGTTCAGAACTGTGAAAACATTATGAAAGACCTTAGACAGTTCTGGAGTTTGACCTAAATAGACCATTTTTTTTAATATTTTAAACATAATTACTGTTTTTTTACGGTATTTGCAACGTAAACACTTTCAACGTCATCGCTGTAATTAATATTTTTGGGCGCTCGGTGCTTAAAAATACGCAACGTCATGTCATTGGAAAATCACTGAAGTAGGATTGAAGGGGACTTACTACAGTGTAACTTGTAGCGAATTAAAAATATATATTTATATACATAGAAGCTACGAAAGAAGCCTAGCTTCGTATTTCTGGAACTTCCAATATACCTTAAAATTATGATTCTGTAATCTAATGAAAATTATCCATTTCATTTAAATATTATGTTGAGTTCCCTCAGTCTGAGAATGTGATATATTGTAGTATTGTAGGTGTAAAATTTTACGATTTGATTGAAAAAGGAAAACAAATCTTCAAACATATTCTTTTGTGAGCGGAAATAACTCATTGACACACCCCTCTGTTTTCCACTACCACGCCTACTGTCGCAATTTTGTCAATTCGAACGAAACTTTGCACCTTATGCATTAATGCTAGGGAAATAAATACACAAATATAAAAATAATATTTTGCACAGTGAAAATCGAGACTACTAGAATAAACTACTAGAATTAAAATAAAATAATTTCTCATAGAAGGGATCGAGCTCACAACCACCGTGACAGCCAGGCGCTTCCCGACTGTTTCACAAATAATTAGGTATAATTCTAATATAGGTCCTCCACTTGGGAAATGATTATAATATGTTTATTATTTTCATTTCTCTACTCTAATCCGCCCGAATTCTATACACTAAATGTTGAGTGAGTATTTCTTAATATTTATTTATAATAAAAATATTTGTATATAGCATTAAGATATAACGAAAAACGAGACACTTCAATAACCAATTTATATTTACACCGCGTATTGCCACGACTCGCTCGTAACGACGCCATTGCTTGATTTTCCTTATAAGAGGAGAGCCAACCAACAAACATTTTCTCTTTCATAGATAAAAGACGTGCTCAGATTGATATTATATAACGCCTGTAAAAAAATTGGAACCTCAGTAGCTCAGTGGGACATTGACTTCTTGAAGCAGCGGTTGTGGATTCGAAGCATTGAGTATATTAATTATTTTTGATTCTCCGATTAATTTCTCCGTTATTGCAAGGCGTGGGAAATCCCTCACTCAACACACAATTTCTCGATTTCAGGCGGAAAGTGGAGAACGAAGTGTCGTGAAATTAGGTTCCCCTGTTATTGAGAAGTTAAAAAAATCTATAAACGCTGCAATGTCGCGTACACGTCTACTACGAAACTGTGACTAACCCTACTCGTAGTGGTTATGGGTTCGTTCCCTACTTGAGGGAATAATTATATTTATGGTAATATTATTTCGTCAGTATGTTACAATAATAGGACAAAGCGCGCTGTTGGGTAACGCAAGGGAAAAATGCATTTATATCATATTTTATAACACATAATATAATTTATAACATATAATATAAGTAATGTTTTAGCTTTCTGACAGGAAGAATGCCCTTATTAGTTTTATAGCCATATTTAAAAATTTTAAGTGAATTATTCTACTAATTTTAACATCACTAGCGACTTATCTTGGTTTAGGTATATTGTAAAATTTGATATAAAGTTTTGTACAATGTATAAATACTGCCATGCAATTTCGTTGAAAACTAAACGTAGAAAAGACTTTTTTGACAATACATTCTGCCTACGACTATGTATGTTGGAGATGCGGAGAAGCTAAAACGAAAAATCTTTCTATCTGTATACATATACCGCATTACCCTTACACAATGGCGGACCGTAGCAAATTAGATTTATTGCCTCGACTTCTGTTAATATTTGTTCTAAGCATTTTTATGAATTTTCCATAAATAAGACAAAGATTTATGTTTACGAATGCCGATGTCCATATAGATAAATAGTATATTGCAGCTTTAATAATTATGTGAATATTGTTCAGGTTTAATAGTCTTGTAGACGTATAAAACATTCTTTAAATTTATTTGGAAAAGAAGAAGTGCAGTCTCGCGATATTTTGTGTGTGTGTGTCATACACTTCAGGTCACTAGTAGGTATAGTCTAAATTGCAAGTAAAGTTAAATAAAAAGAGTAATGCAAATAGAAGGTATTTAATACAATATAATTTATTTGTAATAATTATATTATAAAGAGCGTGTGGGGCGCAGTGGGACAGCGTCTGACTTTTATTGGTTGTGAGTTCAATTCCCTCTCGGTGGAAATCATAGTTTAATTATATTCATTTCTCTGCTCTAGTGACAAAGACAAAGCGCGACGCGGTCTGCCACTCAACACGCAATTTCTCGAATTCGGGTGGAAGTTGGAGAACCGAATGTCTTGACGCTAGGTTATCTTAGACTACCCTGCTATGCGGGAAAAAGGGTGAAGCTTAGAAAAAATATAAAATAAGTGTATTAGAAGTGAGATATCTTTACAATATTTTATCTCTGTATTAATTTTATATAGATTACAAAAAATATATATTCGAAAGCATTTTTTTTTTTACTTTACTGTGGTAAGAACCCAATGATAAACTTCCACTTTTTTTCTACCTTGTTAACCCAACGTGTCTAACATTTTATTGATTGAAAGATTGAGGAAATAAAAATAATTTAAATATGATCTTCCAGAATGGAAATCGAACGCACAACCATCGCGTGCAGACAGTGCGACAGTGCGATGGAAGATGGATGATGGACATACAAAACTGGAAACAAAATCTAGTTATAAAGAAGAAATACATATCGATTTCTTATGAATGACGCGAACATGCTTAATTTAGCAAAACTCGGATTTAATAAAACTTTATGAAACACCACCTATAAACTTACTCTAGATATAAATTCTTTTGACTTTTATAGAGCCTGTATAAAAGAAAAAAAACACATATTGCATAACTAACTAAGAGAAAGAGAGACGGAGCACGGTTCAAATCTGAAGCATGTTTACATACTATCATTTATGTAAATAATATTAGTACATCTGTAATCTATTTATTTGTAATTGTAATGTGATTCCGATCTCGTTAAATAAAGGGCTTTTAGTTACGCCAAAGCAAGCAAAATGTTTAAAAACAGTCGAATTTGGAGAATAGACTGACGTCGCATATTCCCAATAGTCTTACCAGTACTACTGGGAATTATCTCCTCAATAGACTTAATGACTTCAATTCATATGAGTGTTATATATTTGTTTTTTTTTCTGAACATAAATTAATAAGAATAACAAGCACAGATCATATCAATAAAATTATTAACATGTTTACATGTCAATATTCTTTTGTTTCACTGGTAAGTCTATTGGGAACGAAATAACAAGTAATATTATTGGTAATAAGTGAATGCCGTTACATTCGATTCATTCTCTCCACTCCGCATAATATAGCAAAGCCCTTTGAGATACCTTAATACAAAACATTATTAAATGGTAAATCAATATAGGTTGCGAAGAAAAGCCATCCAAAATCCTATAATCCAACATGTTTAATGTATAAAGAATTATAATAAGGGCCTGAATATATGTAAATATGTGGTTCTTGGAGATTCTAGAGAAAAACAGAACGTTAAATTATCATAAAAACATACCAACAAACCCCTTTGTATGGAATTATATCAACTACCGTCATCTCATCGTCATCGTCACTACTACTACTACATCACGATTAGCTTCACCTAATAGTGGAATTATTGTAATGTCAATAAAAAGGAATTATCTAAATAGGGTATCAAACTGGTGAGGTGATCTCCCGGGATTCAGGGGATTTCTCGGGATGGCGGGATCGTGCGACAACCCGGTTCCGAAACCGTCTTAAATTACCATCATATTTTAACATACCAAATTTTGTTACAGAGTTCAATCGAGTGTTACAGTATTTATACTTTTACTATATTTATTATAACATGATTTAATACAAATATATGGGTGAATGCATTTTTTATCTTCTCATATATTCTATGCAATATTTTGTCTCTAGGCAGCAGAGAGCAACTAATGTATATGGCATGCCTTTGACCATTTTCCAACAGCATTATTATATTGTGTGCCGGTATATATCAGTTCAGGTATGAAGGAAAAGCGTGATTATATAAAATATGGGACTATATTAAAATATTGATATTTTTTTATTGATAATATATAAATATAGTTTTATTTTTAACATTCTCTACTTTCTATATAAATAGTGTCAGAGCAATCTATCAGCGCTACTTGTCGTCGCAGCATCCGGCGGCGGACGACGGGCGGACAATAAAAATCAATTTCCCCATTATATTGTAAAATAACACCAGTGATATATTTCCTTTAATCACTGGAACTTTCCTTAGAAGGCAATGCCTATATATTATGTTGTTAATATCATGTTAACGGTTCGCTCACCTCATATTAAATTATACCTTAATTAATTCCAGAAGTGTAACAATATATATATATTTTTAAAATGTGCTAATTGAACCTTTCATTAGACTGCAAACATGATACAATACTTTATTTGTTTAAGAATTTTGTACCTCTAGAGAGCGCCTCATTCAATTTAATATGACGTCACATCAAGTTATGCTAAGCTACGGAAAACAGATGAACATAACCATCATTTTGCTTCGCCGTAGTTAAGTAAAAAAATTATTATTGGAACTTGAAAATTACACATGAAATAAAATTTGAAAATGGCTACCATAGTTGAAGCTGTGTAGTCATTAATAAACAGAATTACACTAATAAGTATATTAAATACCTAAACATATCTAAAATATGTATACTTACAAGTCATTCTGATTATATTTATATTCTAAGCATCTCAGTATTCCGTATTTGAAACTTATATACGGCTTTAGTTAGAACGAACTTAAAATAAGTCAGAAGACTCAGGCAGGTTAACTATGTCAATTCATGTTAAGCATATACTCTCTTTTAAACAAAGCGGTTTTACAGAATAAGGATTTTTAAATTATATTTCAAACCTATGCACTTTTGACGTGACATTATTTTCTGTTGCTATTTATTTTAGTCTGTCTTTGTTTCTATATTGACATTAATAAAAACTAAGTATACTCAGCCAGAAAAAATATATAAATTTTATTTAGATTACAATTTATATTATATAGAGCCCTCCCATCAAATATTCTAATATTTTGAGAAACGAAAGAGCCCTCCCATCCTATAATAAGGTTCGTTCTTAATATATTTAAATACAAAATTAGTAGGTTCTCTCATACACCCCACAAGGACGGAGTATTTGTAAAGATGAGACAAGAAAGTTCTTTCTATTATTTGGACACTCACACTTACATCACTTAGAGCAATGCCAGTGACTTGCGACCCAAGTGTAAGCTGAAGGGGTTCCTTTAAAATGCGCATTGACTCTCGCCTGCACTATCCGAGCTATTACTCCACCTAATCAAATTATAATATAAAGATAACCTCGAACTCTCGTACCAAGTTATGAAGTGAACGCGCCAAGTTAAATTATCCACTTGACAAAACGCGTCTCGATGTATGAGACTGATAACAATACAAGTTGAATTCTGTATTAAATACAAGTTGAATTTTGTATTAACTAATGTTGAATTCTGCATTATTTTAGGTTAATACTGTTTTATAATACAATTAACTCGAATACACTTTTAACTAATCTGAAATTCATTTTATATATTAAGATCCTTGATTTCCCCGATTACTACACATTTTTAAATGAAATTATTTTTAACCGGATTAATTGCCTAATTTTATTAATCTACCTGTGTACCTGAGGTCTACCTTTTTTTTGTGTCGCTGGGCAATGTCTTTGCGCAGACCGTCCGTGTGCAGGCCCTTGCGGAAACGGACGATACTGTGGGACTCATTGGCAAGTATACCTGATACCTACCTACTGTGTGTGTGAGTGAGTCTACCTGTGACCACAGACTATTGTATAGTGTTCGAAACGTCGGGTTCTAAAATGTATTTTCGAATACCAATAATATACGTGATTAATCCGGTTAAAAAAATTTCATTTTAAAATCACTATATATATAGTTAAAAGCCTTGTGGCGCAGTGGTAGAGCATTCGAAAATGCAATTGGTTGTGGGTTCGATCTCCACTTGGCAAAATGATGATATTTTAATTATTATAGCTGGGTAAGGCAAAGCGCGGCGTTGAGTTCCGCCACTTAACATGCTATGTCTTAATTTGATGCTTTTGTCCATCATGTTTGACTACCCCAAAGCGGGAAAAAAGTGATGCCTATTTCTCGACAACTTTTACGTTTCCTTCGTAACTTATTAATTTAAAAAACTTAGTAATGATGACAAAGGTATATTATTAATTGTAGTATTTATAATAAGTGAGGGTAAATTAAGATTTATGTTTCAAGGCCGTTCTGTTCGACATTTAACGTGTAAGCATCTGTTCGGTATTTTATTTCATATTTACTCGAATATACTACAAATTGGCGACGAGGGACTAATCCAATTTTGCATATACGTGTTATAAGTTTCAAGATTATGTAAATCGTTTTTTTAAAAGTACGCTTGCGTTCGCTCACCGCTCACAAAAATGGAATATTTAAATAAGTCGGTTCAAACAATATTGTACGGCCAACAATATTAGTGACGAAAATGATAAAGCAGGAGTGAAACGTCGAGCTTTCCTTACTGACTTCTTTAGCGATGGACAAATATCTTGGACATTTAGCCTTCCCCACAGATTTACAAAATATAGAATATACCGTCTTATTTCAAAAGCTCAGCAATCATTTTGTGTCTAAGAAAAGTACTTTTGCAGAGGGATATGCATTTTATAAAGTTGAACAGCATCCCCGGGAAGACCTCATGGACTGGGCGGCTCGGCATAGACTTTGACACCGCCCTAAGAGATAGATTTGTGCTGGGGCTAGAAAATATGAAAGAGAAAAGAAAAATTGTTTGCAGGAAGTATTGAAAGTTGAAGTTTAATAAGGCTTTGGAATTAGCAACTATTGTTTGATGTGTGTTAGAGTTGCACAGCGCGAGCATCGAACCTGCGCACCTTCTTTATTTTTTGAATAAGGGTGATGCCGACAGTGATAAATGTCATTATAATTGCTTTAATATTAAATGCATAAACGGAGCGCCGGTGACAGTAGTAGTTTTATTTGGCAGTGAGAGAATAAAATGCGAAATACAGTGGTAGTACGGTTTTCGTGTTACCAGAATACGTTTGTAAGCGATGTTTTGAAGCGTTTCATAGCGTTTCATCAGCCTGTACAGTTGGGTTCAGACTTTATTAGCGCGATTAACTTACAATTGTCTTTGATGACGTGTCCTAATATAGCAGGTGATGATTTATTTATTTATTTGGCAGAAAAATATGTTTGAGGATGAATTAGTTTGTTTTAATAAATTTAAAATAACATTCAAAATAAAGTCAGATGCGCAACTAAATTTTTTTAAGCGGCGACCTGCACCTATGTTATTTAAGCTTAAAAAGCTTAAAGTCGATTAGTACATTAGTATAATAGAGATTAGTAGATTTAGATATTTTAGAGGAAAAAATGACCACTCAGATTTTGCGATTCCTACAGTTCCTGTTTTAAAGTCAGACGGAAATATACGGATAGACTAGGTTGAATTTGTGGAGATTTTTCCAGACACAGATAATTATTCCTTACCAAGAATACAAGAACCATTTTCTAAACTACATGGAGGGGTGGAGTTTTCTAAGATAGATCTTTCTAGGGCCTATAACCAGCTGGTTCTAGACAGTTCTAAAGACTTTACCTGCATTAATACTCATAAAGAACTAAAAAATAATGAACTCTATTTGCTGGCACCTCCCAAGGTGATCAAGCCAAGGTTTAAGCTCGTCTAGCTCGGCCTCCCAGAAAGCCCGCGTGACGCTGTAGAGGCCATTACGGCCAACAGCATACTGTCCAATCGAATAAAAAAAAAAATGGATGGCACAGAGCGCTTGGTGACGCGTCGCGATCTCTGCCTAAAGCGGGACGTAATTACGCACAAATACATAAAGAAGCAACAGCGATTATATTTGCAGTAAAGAAATTTCACCATTATTTATATCGGCGTAAATGAAATGGCCATTTACGTTACGCACTGATTATAAACCACTGTTATCTATTATCGGTGCAAAAAAAGGCATTCCCGAACTAGCTGCGAACCGTTTGCAATGCATAATGCATTATATCTCTCCGCATATCATTTTGTGACAGAATTTGTAAAAGAGGTAAACAACTGATTTTTATCCCGTTCTGTACAAATTGAAATAATTCTGAGATAAGCGACAAAGAAATTGATAACTCTAGTATTGTGAATTTTATTTCTGATGCATTTTTAAAGCCTATGACTATAAATGAAATTAAAGAGAGATGAAGTTCTAAAAAAAGTGACTAAAAATATAAAAAGCCACACGCTCTTCTTGCAAGGTAACCGACGTGAAACTGAGACCTAATTTTTTATGTCATTTAGAATTTTTTATGTCATTTAGATCCTTAGAGAATTGTTGTTTATTACGCCAGCATAAGGTCTTGATTCTTATTTTCGAGACAGATAATTGAATGCGAAACAAAACAAGCTTTTATGACTTTTTTTAAATAGTCCTTTACGCCAGAATACAGAATATTGCATTTTGAGTAGCGGAACTCACGTTTTGTTTTGTCTTGTCAATTATTCAATAAGAAATTATATCAAACAATTTGTAACATCAAACATTACATACATTTTTTATTTTTAATATCACAATATCTGATTTTAAATTATATTCATTAGCAGTTCTAACTACTACTACTACTACTACTAGTAACTATAGGAAAAATGTGTTGTCTATGCTCTTAGATGCTGCTGGTGTTTGTTTTTACTGATCCCTAAACCTTATCTGCAATAATGAGAATATTTAAAAACCCGAAATTTGTAAAAGTCTCTCTACAGAGATGCTAACAAGAAATATAAGTTGTAATAAGCATATAAGAATTTCAACCTAGCTGGATGTACGACGCGCATGGCTTAGCGGTCAGGCGCTTGTACGGTTTTCAAGAGGCGCAGTTTCAAATCCCGCTGCGTTCAAATTTTTATACGCTTTCTAAATATGTCTTTTTATAAATTAAGTACTCATTTAAGTAACTAAAGTATTCTGTGTAAGTAATGCGAGTGATGTGTTACACGTAATGTTACCCGACCGCGCAATGTAGTATCACACATTACTCGACTATATGAAGCTTACGCATGACGCGCCCGTGCGAGTGCGACAAGGACGACATGACGTGCGTTTCATGTAGCGACTTGTATTTCGCTTGGTCAGGAACGGTGCGATAGTTTAAACTTTAATTTTAAATTAGAACTGTATAAGCATGTACTATATGAGCTTTATACTTTTTTCGATATCGCCCTTTGTTTAGGTAACTCGTACGAACGTTAATATAATATTTTATTAGTTAATTTAATCATAACTTCCAAAAGATTTAATAACAAAATTTTAGATGTTTCATTAGTCAATTTATTATATAATAATAATTTCCAAATAATTAAGAACTAAAGATTAACTTTGTTACATTTGCGCGAATTGTAATTCGTATTGGTTATTACTTTTAATATGTCATGTGTTTTTTTAATTCACATCACACATTACACCTAGCGAGTAATGTTTCGTATCGATGTTACAGATCGACGATATGTATAATTGTATATTCGGTACCAAGTTACAATGTCAATAACGGAACATTACAGAACAGTACTGTAACGTCATTACGCGATGATGATAAAATGTAATAAGACGCGGAATTAATTGATATCACATTACAGCTTGATGAACTAAGTAGAGCATCTTTATATAAGAGTATAAGTGACTATAGTCAATCAAGACTAAGATCACGTCAAAAAATAAGTAGGATTCGAACCCGCAACCTTATTAGGTGCAGTTACTTAGACAATCGTCGCTCGGCCTACTTATACTTTCCAACAGAACCAAACGATAGCTTGAATATTTTCGTTGTAACGCCATCTCTTGGCGGCTTTAATAAACTTTTGTCCGTCATATAAATGTAGAGTTCGGGAATTGTTTCTATTAATATCAAATTTTATGTAATTATATTTTTATTTTTGCAATCAAGTAGACGGCAGTGAGTGGAGTGACGTAGGTCTCCGTTTATGGCACAAAATGTGATAGTCAATTACATGTATAATTACAATTAAAATGAGGTTAAATTTTCTCTCTGACACACTAATTTAGTTTTAACTAACATTAAGACAGTTAAAATGACATGAAGTTGTGATTTTTTACCAGTTAACGGTTAATTCATGTCTTAGAGTATGGCTCTACCTAATAGACATAAACAATTTGTCTACGTTTATGTGACTAATTCCAATCGGTATTACCGCAGAAATACTAGTTTTGTTTATTTAATATTAAAACCTTTTTAATGGTAGAAATGTATATTACTAAATATGTACTTCTAATAAGGTAGGATTGGGTCGATGCACTCGACGCATAAGCACATCCTCAAAATTAAAGTGCCAAAAGGCACACCGACTTGCACCGGTTGCAAATTTTACAAAATAAATTCATACACATGGCCACGGGCGCACCCTGGTACATGCGTAATATTGATTTACATCGTGATGTTCGTTTAGACTCGATCCAATAGCACTGCAGGAAACTGTCTAGTAGCTATTTCGAAAGAGCTTCTACTCATCCGAACCGATTTATAGTAAAAGCCAGCGATTACTCGCTTCCGATTAAGAAGGTCTACCGTAGACCAAGTAACGTCATATACGACGCAACTGACCGCATAACCGTAGCCAACAACGCCGAGTATGTAGGTAGGGCTACACACAAACGTAAACATACACGGTACACACACCGTCCCCGCCGGTGGAGACGAGGTCCCAGCTTTACTGCAGCCCAAGCGCGCCTAGGCGCGGGAGGACGCAAAACCTAATATTCCAAAAGGGCATCAAACGCTCTACCCAGTAGGCTGAGCTCGGCTCGAGCGAAGCAAGCCCTCCACTACAAAAAAAAAAAAAAAAAAAAAAAAAAAAAAAAAAAAAAAAAAAAAAAAAAAAAAAAAAAAAAAAAAAAAAAAAAAAAAAAAAAAAAAAAAAAAAAAAAAAAAAAAAAAAAAAAAAAAAAGTGTTAAAAATTTTCTATCTGTCAATAGTGACCGAAGGACAAGATAAGATTTTTTTTTTTAATTTAAGTGTTTGTTGAATTTAGTTCTAATATTTTATGATTTTTCTATTGGTGAACGCTTATTAAGTATATTTAATTTAAAAATGTCGATAATATGGGGTTTCACCTTCATATAACAATATAGTTAAAAGAAGCCTACTGTGAAGGCCGCCCCGCCCCTACTACACAATCAAATAAATTTAAATATAATCATTCTTTCCGGTGCAACTATCAACTTCACTATCACGAGGACGTCTCACTGCGCCTCTATGACGTTAAAGTGCAGTGGCCATTTTTCTAGTCAATATGAAAACGTTCGATATCTGTATATAACTAAATGATTAGATAGTGCGGTCGGAAGTAGTGGGATATGCGGAGATAAACCGTGAACTCGTTAGGCGCGTTTCGGGATAAGAGGTGCTTTACGTCTTACAAGGATAAGCAGATTTTGATAACTTTCTATGATGTAGGTACATTATTATGTACATTTACATATATTACTGCAACCCTACTTTATTTAATGTTAATTATTTTTCAGATAGAGTTCATAAGGTCTCATGGCCCTTTGTCTATGAACCTTTAACGTAATAGTTTCGTGGACAGATTATGTAGACAAATAAATTAAATTGGAGTGTTTGCTTTTTAATACATGAATATGGTACATGTATCAAAATAATATTTACATGTACCAAAATAATATTTAAATATATTTCTATTCTCCACTCTGGTACACAGAACGTGGCATTGTTACACTACCCAACCGGCAATATGTGCAATTCGGACGATAGACGGGTTACAGAGGATCCGCACAATTCTCGTACAAAGGGTTCCAAAGTTTTTCCTCTGGGGCTTATTGTAATGATATGAAAAGCAACCTTTTATACTATTATTATGAAAAAAAAATCTTAAATTAAGAAAACTTTCAAAATTAAACTCTTCAAATATTCAGACATTCATAATCGTTATGTTAGTTTTTCTTGAGGTTATTTTGCAGAATCTCTTTTTTCCTCGTATTTATAAAGATACATGAAGAATAATAATTTCTTTATCTGTTTTTTTAAATTTAGAACACACATTATACATAAAAAGAAGAAATTCGTAAGTAATATTTATGATTGCAAAATGTATGGCAGAGCTTCATTCGGTTCGTTACGGGTAGCTTCATTCGACTTACAACTTAAGCTGAAATACTTAGAAGTTTCATATGTGGACGCAATTTGTGTCGTATTTGATTTCTACTTGAACTGGACGTGGATAAAGTAGAGTAGGAAAGTTTTAATATTTCTTATCTTAAGTTACGAAGCTTTTTTGATAAAAATATTTTTACTTCGCAAATATTATTAGATTCGAAAGCAAATAAATGATGACTAAGAATAAAAATATACAAGTAGGATTTTAGCCCACCATTACTTCAACAACGTTTAGCTCATCTTTATTAATTAGTTTCTTATAATATCTTCATTAATTTTTAAATTATTTTCTGACTCATTTTTTGCCTCTCGAAGAATACTCTGGTATATTCAGGATTTGCATATTCAAATTAAATTGTTTATTTAAGGCCTACGGAAAAGATCTAACTACAATTATAACTATAATATATATAAGTATAACTTATCACTACCAGCCCTATGTTCCTGGTGACCGATAAAAGAGAGGCATAATTATTAATAATATGTTGGATAATTATTTAAGTAATAATGGATGAACGGACTTTCATGCTAAAACGCGCGCATTTTACAGTACACTGTACACGGTTCAAAAGTGCATATAAATTTACTATAAGCTCTATCATCATTCCGTAATCCAGCTGAAATGAACTTTAACTTATTACATTTAAAAGTAAAATATAATCCAACATAATATTAAAAGAAATGAATAAAAAAAGAATACAATACAACGGTTCTATTGCAGAAGCAAAATATAATTTACGAAACACAAAACTTATATACAAATTCACCTAAAAATGAGAACTTTTAAAAGAAGGACCATTACTTTAGAAAAATGGGCGAGTCGTTGATTTGCGACTCGTTTTTTAAACTTAATACTTTTATCGCTATTTATTTCGGAGCTTAATGACAGGAAAATATAATTTAACAGTTTTTTTTACTTATTTTAGACAAATATTTTTATACTAAATGAGCGACTTTTGGCACATAATATCCTAGAGTAGTTCAAGTACTTATTTATTTTTACACATATCTTGCTTGATAAATTAAGTGAATTATAGTAAAAAATACTAAAATACCATACTTATAATACTGCTTCTTTAAAAGTTCCATTTCGTGATGGACGTTTCTAATGTTGCTAGTTGACTACGTTTACAAATATATAATTTAACTTACTCTATTAAGATTACGGTGAGTCACACTATAGTACCTAATATCTACCTATATTTGAACCCCACATCGCCCCTTGTATACAACAAGCAGAAATGACAACAATTCTTAATAATAAGCTGCATGGTTCTTACAAGGTAGCGCCATACATCACTTGCTTAATGTGATAAAGTTTAGTAAATAAATAATAAAATAACTTAAATTCTAAATAGAATTTTTAAAAATGAAATTTTGAAACCATGTTTTATATTAGTATTTGTCGATTTCGCAAATATTAATGTACCTAATTCAAACATATGCTATTTTGGCAGTTTTTCGTATTTCGGCGACCTTTTCATAAAACAATGAAATTCCTGGAAAAACTAAAACAATAAAAGAAAAAAGTAGCCTATGTCGATTTCAAGGCCCTCAAGTATTTTCTGTATGTATGTTTCTGTATAAAATTCCATCACAATCGATTCAGCCGCTTGGCCGATGACGCCGCAGACAGACTGACAGACAGAGTTACTTTCGCATTTATAACATTAGTATGGATATGGTACAGCCAATTGTGTAACACGTAATAATGTATAGGTTTTAATACGTGTTGAGCAAAAAAAAACCTTTATTCTTGTCCAAAGTAAAAAATAAGTTATCTAGAGAAGAGTCTCTTGAGAGACTTTAAGGATAAGAAAGTGGGTATCTAAGCGCTGCACGCTGAGGGCCCTCACGAGAGACGGGCGACTTGACAACCTTGTAAAATGTTCGCAGCTTATTGTAAATGAGCTTACTTATATTTTATATCGTGTTCCAGTTTCGGATGAAAGTTTTATACGAAAATGAAATATGTTAAAAGTTGTGATGAAATTGTCGCCGATTTAGTTTTATATTACGTAATATGTTATTTCTAATATGATTTTATTAAAAAAAAAATATATAAAAAATATACAGAATAAAAGATAACTTTACCGCTACTTTTTTTCGTTTTGGATTAGATTGGCAGTCGGAAGTTAGTAATACAATTTTTCTACATGCAGTGCCAGACATGAAAACTTATAATTAACCTAATAAAAAACATTAAAAATAAAAACCCAATCCCTATTCAAGTGGGTCTAATATCTTCTAGCCGGATTTTAATATGTATTAAATTATTTCATTTCATTATTATATTTTCTATTCATTTCAACTTGCTCTGAACCATTCTTTTCTTTCAGAATAATAGATATACTACTGTCAATAAAAGAGTCTAGTAATTTCTGTAATAAACGTGTATATTAAACGGAATTTCAAAAATGTATGGCATTGACGTTCCTTATTGACGTAACTTCAAGTCACGGAACTTTGGTTACTTCAATCCCATACGACACCAGATATGAACGTTACAATTAGTGTGGTAAAAAATGAAAGTATAATATTATTAAAGTTTGTAAAGATTGCAATAATTAAAATGTATTATATTGTGTGTGTTTATTAGACCTTTTTTTATTTTGATGTACTCAATATTTAATTAATCTGTGGTCGACCGGATTGGCACGAAATATAATAATTTATTTATTTGATCCACCAACATTTGTTTACACGGTACATACATAAAAAAAAGGATCATAGTAAACGGAACTTAATCTAAGTGTAACAAACACTTACAGGCGGATACAGCATGCAAGAAAGAAAAAAACATAATGAGGTCCTAAGGCGAGCTTCAGCAAAATAAACCAAACAATTAGTCCATAATGAAATAAAAGACAATTCTTTAGAATAATACATACATTTTTAAGATGATTGAAGTTTATTTAACAAGAGTCGAATTTTGTTTGTCGAATCAACGTTAATATCTAGTAGGTCACTAGGTAATATTGAATTTGTCTAAATATATTGACTAAATATATGAAAACAAATGACAAAAAATAAATAAAAATATAGTATTGTGTTAAATTAAGTAAATATAATAGTTAAATGTATTTCAATTATTAAAGATAATTTTTAAAATCAATTATTAATTGTTTAAATAAATTTTTTAAAAGTGAGTTGCTGCTTTACTTTGAAATAGTGTATATAAAAAAGCTACAGATATAAAAAGAGTGGGCGGACGTACTTCTTGCTATCCTTAGGTACTCCTTGATATTTTTGTTATATAATAACAAAAAGTCTCGTAACATTTCTATTCCTAGTTACTTAATATACCAGTAAAATGAACAATTCGCGAAGGAAGCTTGTGAGTAATAACCGTTTTTATACAGTCCGCACTGTACTACCGTTAGTGGCGGTACTCACGCGAGATCATATCGCAGTACCTCTCGAGGACTGCCTAGTAAATATGTAATTAATATTATAAATTATATTTTGTTATTTGAAGCTCTCAATTAGCTTAGCTTAGGAAAAATTGTAACAAAAATATAACCTCATAATGATTGATATATTACGATATACTCTTTAGTCTAGTTACTAATGCGATGGCCAAAAGTCTTAACTATTTCCCGGTTATGGCAAGACAGATCACTACAGTGGGTTGCGCTACTGGACTTATATATCTGTATCTGCCTATAAAAAGCGTGACGAAGAAAAAAAAACCATTAACTTTATATATGTATTTAACTTTACATAACAGTAACTTCTAATTCAAAATTTATATTACAATTGCCAACGTACAAGGCCTTAGGCCCACGTTCCCGTGGTATAAAATAACTTTATTGAAGTAAGCTGAGCCGCTCACATCCGGCTACGATTAAATGTTGATACGTATATTAATTTTGGTATTTTCTTTTTAAGGGAAACGCAGAGAAAAATATTTTTACCTAAGAAGCTCAAGAACCAAATGTTTCTAAGATTTTATTACCTATTATCAAAAATATGCTCTTACCAATAGCCTCTTGATGATATTATACTTTTAACAATATTACCTCTGCTTCTCACGCCATTAGACCCTTTCCATTGTATATTGTTGATTGTCCAACGATTGTCTTAAATACTTTCCCTGATTTTGCTAAATATTTAAAGCTAATTACTTATTATAAATAATAAATGTTCCTGTATTATTTAATAATCATTAAATTTATTAATGTCCTTAATTGTGTTTAACGTGTTCTAATATTTATATAACATACATTAACTTCTGAAAAAGGCGTAATTTAAGATTTTTTGATATTTTGTCTTTATCTCTGGGCGCTCATAATTCATTCAGGTATATAATATCCATTGCTTTTGAGCCTCAAAAAAGCATGTGAGTAGCAAATTTCAACTCGTTTGATCCATATATTTAATGTTGATATTTCAGATTAAGCGATGGGAAATAATTTGCATAATCTTAGCGGGGTGTTCCTCAGCGAATGCGGGTGGAAACCAGAGAACGAAGAAACAACAAGCCATTAAACCCCCACAAAATTCGAGAGACGTTCTAAATTTTTCCTTTTGATAAAAAATCAGAAGCTTTTAAAAATAAGTTATATTTTAACAACTAAACGATGACTATATTTAAATATAAGTTATCGATATTTTATTTATTAAATTGATATTAATCAAACATATAGCAGAATCATAACAATATTTTTGTAGTCATTACTTAATAAAATTGTCATTAACAAATAGTTTATTAGACACTGAAAACCCTGCAGCCAGTCAAAGGCAAGAAGGCCTTACCATCTACGCAAGTACACTACTTCGAAGTCGTGTATTGTGTATGCATATATATTTTTCCTCCTTCACAAGTATATTTGCTTTAAAAGTAACATAACGGGATATTCGATTTTGATATATTTTTTAGTGTATTTATAGGGTTGCCAGAGGGGTGGTTAGCTCGTTGCATCTAGTATAGGATATGTTCTCTGTATATAAGCTCGGGTAAACTTTGTTTAAACAATTTCCAAGTATTGTGAAAATTACCAAATATTATAAGATAAGGTAAAAAGTCTAGTCTTTATTGCACACTATATAAAGATACACTCAAGATTTTTAATAATGTTATATAGGGACAAAGGCACAAAGGTGTGCAATCTCAGGGAAGACTAAGCAGAAGACGAGAATTGGAGCCTCGATAGGGAGTTTGGAGCATTAGAATGGAAAGACCATTCCCTATAACAGTAGAACATTAAATAGCAATAACACTCATAAAAAATCGATAAAAATTCACCTAGGTAGATAATAAGAAATAAGGCAAATAGTGAAAAGAAACCAAGTGTCCTTAATATATTATATGCAAATAAAAAGAAAATCAAAAATATAATCACATAAGTACTAACTTTTATACTGATAGTATTAACAGCATAAACTCACCGACTCAAGTGTCTATCAAAATTCGCTTCACATCGCTAGTGTGCCATAAATTCTGAATTAAGCATTTCTGTTAGCACCAGCCAAATTCTAACAACAGTTTAATACTTTTTTTATACTTTGCTTTCTTAAATGCCAATTGTTCACTGTATACAGAAGGTTGGTATTATGGTTATCATTTCTTTTAACTTTCCAGTGTTCCTTGCATAGACAAAGAGACCCAAGTGTGAAGACACTTCGCTCTCCACTTCCTGCCAGGACTTGGAGAGCGTGTTGAGTGGCGGAACTGAGCGCCGCGCTTTGTCTTACCAGAGCGGTGAAATTAAAGTAATTTAAATATAACCATTAACCCGTGTAGGAATCGAAACCACGAAAAATCTTAATTTAGGAAGATAAAGAAACAGTTATAGAATATGAAGCTATGATTTTTAAAATTATCTGCCTGTTATAAAATTTGTATCATCATATTTTGGAGATTCTGGACGGATTTGAATAAAATTTAGTTGCTGAATAGCTTTTAATATTGGGACTAACGGTATAATTGAATTCAAAGAGTGGAAAGCCTGATATAGAATCATATAAGACCAGCTAAACTATAAGAAATAAGGAAATACCGCCTTAACAAAATTTGTTCAGAATGATAAACATTTTCCATCAATGTACATAGATACTAAATATCTAAAAATTTGATATATAAATGCTAGCTAAGCTAAAATAAATAAGCACATACGTAAAAGTTGTTCAGTGTGGTTGGCAGTTTTTCATAACAAATAAAAATCATTGAACTATGCGGCCATCGTAGTGCAGTGGGATATAATCTGACCATAAACAGGTGTGGGCTCGATTCCCACATGATGAATGGTTATATAGTTTTAATTTTTTCTCTCCGGTAAGACAGAGGTAGACGTTGATTGCGTAACGACTCGTTTTCAAGTGAAAAACAGAGAACAGAGCGTTACTAGTTATGTTTTGTCTGCCGAGAGATAAAAGCGTTAGGTTTACAATTAAGTTATATTTAATATCAAGTTTAAGTAGTCTTATGAAATTTTATGTACTAAAGAAGAATATATAGATAATGTTATTTTAACCGGAAAGACGTTAAACTAACGCCTACAATGTAACCAATAATAATAGGTAAATATTATTGTACTATTATCAAAAACAAGACTTACAGAATAGGTATAAAAAATTGTAGAATGATAAAAAATATACCTCCTTAGCTAAACTAAGGTACATTAACAAGAGTAGAACATTAAGAGATGTATTCTATCTTACGCTTTAATGAAAAATTAAATAGGTAAGTATATCTTATAATAACATACAACTTATAATAAACCACAATACAAATAATTGTCACATTTTATGAACACGATTTTATAAAACGCACTATTTAATTTTGACACACTTTCTGTCGTCCGATTTGCTTGAAAATTAGCACAAGTGTCCGGATCCGATGACAAATTTCACACTATGAACTTAATGTCATTGACAAGACGGCCAAGGTAACAAAAAAAATGTTTTAAATGTGTTAATTTAGTGGCATATCACTCTTAGAGACAACGGTATTTTAGATTAGATTTAAGAGTTAATGAATTCAGAAAAGCTTTATTCGAGTGCAATTTTAAATTTGTCCAATGACTTCTGGTTTTTTGAATGATTTGCGATTGAATACATATATATTTTTTTATTAATCTAAATTTCTATTGAGGGATAATAAAAAGAAAGTAAAAAGATATCTCAAATGTAATATAATATTATTTGTATTTTCAGTTTACACAACGCGTCAATGCGCTTTGAACAGTTCAACTGCTATTATGAATCAAAAGAAATAAGCCAGCATATATGCGTAGGAAAACGAACTTATTTCGTCATTTCTGACACAGTAGTTTAGTCCTTATTGTCCAGTATTAAGGGTTAAAGTGTGAGATGTACAGATGTAAACAAGATAATAAAGCCTGGACCTACGCCGGCCGCGCGGCGCCTCGTGCCTCCTACGCGGGGCGACTCTGATAAATGACTTCGTCTTGTAAATATATGTGTACAGCTTTTTGATAAATTAACATTCAAAATTAAAACAAATCTAGTCTCGTTTGTTATAGACACAAGATATTGGCAATGGACTCATTATTAAAATAAGTTTAGGTTTAGGCTAAACTTATTTTATGAATGTGTCCATTTACCACAAGTTTAGGTTAACTCTAGAATACTTATTATATAGATTGTAATTTGTTCTAAGGTTCTTCTAACAAAAAAGTCTCGTTTGAATTTTCAAAGCTTTTAAACTTAAACTGGAGTATTCCTTTAATATTCAGTTATCATTGGGATTTTTTGATCTCCTAAAAGAGTGAATCTGTATAATACTTTTGTAATAAATTATTTGTCTTAAATTATACTTATAAACTAAAATAATGAATATTGTAAAGCAATGGTGCTTACCAACCGGTAAGATTGGAATTGGTAATTGCCAATCGAATTTACAACCATCGCCAAAAAACCTTTAACATCAAATTTTATCAATATTTTAACTATAAAATTAATCAATATTTAAACCACAAAATTTATCAATATTTTAACCATAAAATTAATCAAAATTTAAACTTCAAAATTTATCAAAATTTTAACCATAAAATTTATCTAACTTTTTATGCTAAAATAATATAAACATCGCGCTTCATTAGCTACCACAAATATAGGCTTTAACAAATTTGTTAAAGCGAATATGTAGAGTCCTTAGAAGCAAAACAGTAAAGGCTTCAAGACCCTATACTGTTTTACTTCAAGTGCCTGTAAAATAATAGTAACATTTGAAAGGTACTCATAATACTGCGCCAAGATAATTAAAATGTTGACTTTTGATTAAATTTACTTAAGTTACTGTTATGATCAGTCTAATGTAATGTTTCGTTCAGTTTCAGTTTCTTTTTTTATTGTTTCTAAACATTACAATCTATTTTGATAAAATTTAGTTAAATTTTAATATTATAATTATATTATTAAAATGTATACTAGTAGCTACCTGCGATTTTCTTTGCGTGGACCTAATGACCCTTCCCACCAAAACACCCACCAGGCTGAACAGCTTTTGTTAAGGCACGATTTCCTTATAGTATAGCTGGTCTATTATAGTTCTACATTAGGTGTTCCGCTCTTCATAATCATTAAAAGACCTAACTCTTGCCTAAGCTTAAAACCTATACAACTAATAGGTTTCATTCAAATCTAGTAGTAGTAGTTCCTAAATTGTGCGCGTTATATTTAATACTGTTTTAGTATAGAAGATTTTATTTCTATTTTTGAAAATCTTCAGTAGTGAAATCAAAAGTCATTTTTTCAATTAGCAAGCAATAATTTAGTTGTATAGTACGAAAGTGTGTATGTCTCAAGTGAATCAGTCCAAAAAATTGATTGAGCCAGAGTGCAAAAGGCAGACATAGTAAAACTCCGATGCCCCTCCAAAATGGTTCCAAATACTTCTGTGTGGAACCTAAATGCCTGCTGTTTGTTTAACAGAGCTACTTGACCGGGTCTATAGCTACTTGTATAATAATAATAGGAATATTAAAAACCTAAATATTCTTCTTCGTTACAGTAATATTCCGTGACGAAAACTTATATTTATATTATAACATATATTTATAAACTAAATAATGAATTAAAAATACATATTTTTTTCAGCATAATGTTCATAGCAGGGTAGTCTAAGAGAATCTAGTGTCAAGACTCTTCGTTCTCCATTTTCCGCACAAAATCGAGACTGCGTGTTGAGTGGTGAAACTCAACGCCGGGCTTTGTCTTAGTTAGCAGAGCGGAGAAATGATTATGGTGAAATAACATTACCACACGTGCTTAACATGATATACGTTTGTATAAAGTGATACATACTTTTCTTTATGTTTAAATTAATTTTATTATAATTGGTCCCGAGAGAAGCTGTGATTTCGAAAGAATATAAAATTGTGGTGAATTTTCATATAAATAATTTAATTCTAAGAAAAACCATAATTAATTAGGTAAATATCGTAAAAAATAAAGTTTAAAATTTAATTGAAATCAGCTTCATACAAAGTGCTCTACAGCCGCTCTATTTATGTATTTATTATCCAGTCCGTTTGAGTTGATCGTTGCTCTCCAGAGCGAGCGAGCAGGCCCCAAATATTTGCGACGGAGATACGCCTCCGACGAGTGTGTCAATGTTGAGATTTAAATGTGATATTGTGAAAAAAATTATAAAGCATTTTTATTTTATATAGTTTCAAATGTTTAATCTGAAATTCCGTTCTTGTAGATTTTTTGGAGAAAACTTCTCCTACTCAAGGGCCCAAGCTGAGCACACTCGCCGTTTTTTACTTGCAGAAGTTTCAGCTGTGCATTGTTAGTCATGAATGACTCACGTGAGTAACATAAGAATTTTATGTAAGACATAATATCGCCGGTCCAACGTCGACTGGTACAATTGCAAAAAAACAACTTTATAGAAGAGCGATTTAAAGATTCGTAACGTTTTCTTTTTCTCATTATTCAAGCAACATCAGAAAAATTACCGAATGCTGAATAATATATTTAGTGAAATTTAAATTATTTTCTTTTAAATTGTTACAAATTTACATTATTGGGAACCTTAAAATCGCTCTCCTTTAAAGTTGTGTTTCTGCCCTAATACGTAAGACTTGTCGAATTATATTGATGTGTAATTTGTCTTCTGAAAATTCCCGTCAATTTCTAAACTTAAACAGGCACTTTCACTTCATCTGTAAAAATATACTATGCTACATCAGAATTTTAAATGTTCAATACATGTTTTTTTTCTATCTTTTTCTCCATTTATCTAACGTGAATTATATTTTATATTTGTCAGAGAGTACCTGGTGCCTTGTCGTATAACCTTCCTTCAAAATTCAAGTCATTGCGAGTGGAGTAGCTTAACGCCGCGTTTTATTTAACAAACACAGAGAAAGAAGCTAAAAATAATTTAAATATTTTTATTCCCCTATAACTAAATCCACAACGACCGCTATCACACTGCACTACGATAAACTTTATTTTAAATGTTTATATATGGACAGGAAATTTAAAACGCCTATATCGGACGTGTTAGCAAGCAAATATCTTAGTATCAAAGGCACCACATTTTTATGCGTTATGTCAAGCTATTTCTACTAATTTAATGATCTTTGAAACAGAATCGCAACTATAGCAATAACATATTTTATGACAGCCGTAAATATGTTCAGATTCGTCATAAATCTACCGTCATTAGTACCGTTTGCTATATTCTTTTTAAATATTAGTATTATTCGTTTTGTACGAATATTATTATTGAAGATTACAGGTTCAAATTGATAACGATGTACGTAACAGTAATAACTCTAAAAATCTAAAATTTTTTTTAGTCTCTTAAATACTCAAATACTTAATTTCAACATTATTAATACTTGCAATTATCAAGGTCACGAATCCTTACATCTTAAAACTTCATACACCGAATGAAGCTGAATTTATTTACTTATCTAGTAATGATTTATTGCTTCAGTGTTTAAATCGAGATATATGTAGCTACGAGTAGATGAACACTACGTAAAGTAGAATATTAAGACTTTAAGGCTAACAAAAATCTTACATTATTATTAATTCACACAATTCATATTTACATTTCTTTCGCATAGCAGGATATTCAGAGATAACCTAAAACAATAGATAGCCTCGAGACACTCTATAATTCAGTCTGAAGTATATACACTGCGTGTTGAATGGCGCAACTTAACACCGTGATTTGTCTGACTAGAACAGAGAAATGCCCAGGTAAATAATTCTTTGAATAGGTTTTTTAGAATTAATCCTATAACGAGGGATGGTTGTAGGGTCAAATCCCACTTGAGGAAATGTATTTATCACATTCTTAAATCCTGAACAAGAATAGATCAAGCGATGCATAAGATTTCTTTGACCCTTAAAAATGGGGAATTATAAGGTTCAATGATTGGAAAATTTACAATTATATGACAGTAAAAACTACTCTCCATGACCAATAGAATAGCGTAAAAAAATATATATTTAATGTACACTAGTCATTAAATTTGTAATTTATAACTATTTAAGTTATATAAAGCAGTATACCCTCGACAATTGACGGGAGATTTAATCCACTATCTTCTATTTAAGAAGCGTTCAAGTTTCAATCAAGTTGTCACTAACGTAAAAGAGCTTTGCGATAGAGTAAAGGCCAAGGCTGATATTAATTAGTTCGTGTTGAAATAAGCTTTTCATTTACCAGAAACTACGATTAAGTGTTGTAAAGTAGTATATACTAAGTTAATTTATTTACCGTTCAGAAGCTGTCCTAACGTCCCTGAGTATTAATAAAACCTACGTTGTTGTGGCGGAGGAGCTCACTTGACGAAATAGTTATGAATTTGCCCGTTCTGGTAAGATAAACCGCAGTATTGAGGTCTCGAAATTAGGCTGAAAGTGAAGAAGGGATGTCCTAATATTAAGTTCTTTCTCATAACTCTGACATATGCAGGAGACTCGTGAAACTAGGATAAATGTGTGTATCTACTTGTTTCACTTAATCCTGAAGTAAGTATTTCAAATGTTCTATCTTCAAAATGTTCTATTATGAAACATATCGGTGCCTCCTACGAAAGGTATCATATCTTTTTTTACAAATATTAGTAGGGCTAAAATTGTATGTCCAAGTGTCTCTCTCCCCCGCATAACAGTCAAAGAGAAGTTACGGAACTCAACGCCGCCACTTCAGTTGATTGGCGGTACTCAATGCCGTGATTTGTCTTAGGTATCAGAGCGGAGAAATGAACATAATGTAAATACACTCCCAAGAGCTGGACTTCACCTAGCTGGAGGGTGTCCTACTCTACAAGTTTTCACATATTCATAATTCTAGTTTGCAAATAATATTTTACAAATATTATAAGCTGGTTGATGCCCGCAACTTTGTATGCGTGGACTTTATGATATACTACTTCCATTTACCACCTGTTGACATTAAAATTTTAAGAGAGAAAACCTGTTTTACAGAAAACCATTCCTTCGAGTCGGAATCAAACCCACAACCTCCCCGTCTCTATTTTTACATAATTAACATATTTAAAAACCTGCATCCTTCTCCAGCCTCACCGTAACATTGGTAAAATAAAGTAGGAGGCATACTCGTAAAAAAATGCTTAACGAAAATACAGGAAGAGGACATTACATTGAAATAGATAATGGTAAATTAAAGTCACAAGTTAAATTATTTTTTTTAATAAGTTAAGCTTCATGCTTAATCTAAATGCAAGTATCCATAATGTATACCTGCAAGTACTTTCTTAATTTTCTTACTAAAAACATCGGCACTTGCGTTGCATCTATTTCAAAATGATCAAATAACTATCATATATTGTAAAAAATTTACAAAATACTTAAATATTACTCGAAAATTATTCACAATACAAACGGACGTTGTTCCGACGCCTCGTTTTTATCTCGAGATAACTTTAGCCAATTAAGCATTGTGAGGGAAGCGTAATGTAACACCTCCCATCCCCTGACGCCTCGCCTCTTCAACCCCCTCAGAAATCCTTGTCAAATCTAATTGAAGGCCAGTCCGAATCTGTGGAGCATTTAATTGCTTAATATTCACCACCCGAATCAGTCACAGCCACCAGTATCGTAGCTCAGCGCCATTCTTATTTCACTTACCAAACCAGAGTAATGGAAAAAATTAAAAACTAGTCCTTTTTTCCTTTTTTAGTTGAGTTCTAGGTCTACGCTATGTCTAGACGTGAGTCATAAAAATGTGAAAGTAGTTTTCTGTATTACATATATTGTTTTATGACCATTGTTTAATTTTCGTAACATTCTGATGGCATTACGCCAAAAGTCATGGGTTTGATTCCTGAATGGTTAAAACCAGGGTTGTAAGAGATGACCATATGTACTTGAAAGAGTATTCCTTAGGATTTAAAGTATCGACATTTTTTTTTATAATATCTTAATAATAAAATGTAATCTATATCTTTATATATAATTAAATAGTAGAAATATAATTCTGTACATGAAAGATTTTGGAAGATTTGAATTGGGTCCGTTTACATATCGATAAAAGAAGCGAAAAATTCAAACAGTAAGATTTTTGTCTGTCTGTTACTTTGGGTGTCTACCACGCAAAAACTGCTAGACAGAAATTAATGAATTTTGAAATAGTAGTAGGTTATAGTCCGAAAGTACACATAGAATAGTTTTTATTTTGACCTTCTATGCAGTTTTCTTAAAAAAAATAAAAAGCTGAAACAGCCAAATTACTATATAAACCGATAACTACTTAGTCATAAACATACGTAACGGAAATAAAGTACTGGGATTGATCAATTATCGTATTAGGATTATTTCGATGTATTTTTTTGTATGTAAATTTAACTAAATATTTCAACGCTGAATAATTAAATAGTTGGACCCTGGATTTTCAACTATTTTCATTCAGAGTTCCATCCAAATTGGGCTGGTGGTTTAGCCGTGAAATCGTCACAGACAGACAGACAGACTTTCGCATTTGTAATATTAGTGTGGTTATTAAAAGGAATATCTAAAAAGATATTGCAAGTATGACAAGAGCGGGCAGAGTGATCGTGGCGTCGGGTTAAATATGTGTAATACGTCGCGAATGGCAGCAAAGGATAACGCGAAGCTAAAAGACTGCCGTGCCTGAAATACATAAAAAGTTTAAAGTAGTGACTCGAACGTCGTCTTGGGCGATTACCAAAAAGCGCAGGTCCTGTTGTGTTAAAAAATATATATGTTTTATAAATATGTCTTTTTCAATTTCCTTAGTGTGGGAATAACACTTTAAAAAACGTTAACAAAATATAGTACTTTAAAGCTTAATATATTTTCTATACAATTACTATTTAAAACATCATCTTAAAATTGCTACACTTAAGTGTATTAAGGCATATCATAGTACAACTTTACAGTCTATACAAATATTTATTTTATTTTAATAAAAGAAGTTAGTATTTATATTACAGTACTATATATAAACTTAAATAAACAAGGAAAAAACATGAATTTTTCCAAATTCATCATAATATTCTCCCTTCTGTTATCAATTTCAATGAACTCACTTAAAACACTCGTCATATAAAAGAAAGATTGATCCGAGCGCGGCTGTCCACGGCACCCGCTATGAATTTCAGACACGACGCTGAGAATTCCTTTGTACTCTCACTGCTCCCACTACACCGCAGCGCGGCGTCGATATCGGAATGAGAATTTGTGTGACGTCGTATTGAAACTCATTTAGATCTTTATTTACTATACACTAGGTTTAGTCGGCGGCGTTGCTCGTAATGCTTAGTATTTTCTTATATTTTGAGGTTCTCCATCTAATTTACAGTTATTATTATATTACAGCAGGACACGCAAAGAGTATCTAGTGTTAAGACACTGCGATCTCCAGTCCACTTTCCGCCGGATTTCGAGATAAAGAGCGTTGAATAACCACCCTGGTTTTATCTTACTAAAAATTAAAATCAATTTAATATACCCGAGTAAGAATCGAAAACACAACCATGGCTAAGCCATATAGTCTGCTGATTATTATTACATTTTTCCGCATAGCAGGATTTTTTTGTAGATTTCTGTTAATTTTTAACAGCAGAGAGGCAGAGAGTACCTAGTGTCAAGATACTTTGTTCTCCACTTTCCACCCGAAATCAAGATATTCAACACAAAGAGTGGCGAAACTCAACGCCGCACTTTTTCTAATAATAATAATGTTAAGTCATTAGATTAGTATCAGAATTTCATTACAAAACAAAAGGTTGGTAAAATTATGATGTATTAGTTACCCCTATGTATATATGAAGTACATGCCTTGCGGGAGTCCTCAACCATTACACGGTCATATATGTTTTGATTGATTTTATCAAGTTTGTATTTGCTACTACACAAAGATATTATTATTAGATGTAAAGTTATAATATTAGATGTAAAGTTAATAAATATATTAAAAAGCTTAACATAAATACGTATTCAGTGAATGTGCCAGCTATGGGTTCAAATCTCACGCGGGGAAATATTTATATTTACAATAAATTCCTTTTTTTACTAACAAATCTAAAAGAATTATTACAAGAATCTACTTACATGCTCGGAATATGGTATATGGTAGAAATTGTCCTTGAAATTCAACTTTAACGTTTGTCATAAAATTATCAACGTTTATACAACATTGTATCTTTATTATATTAGTCCACATTTTTTTCCTATTTCATGTTAAGCATTATTTGTGTACATATACAATAAACATACATACAATGCATACACCTGCGACAAGTATCATTTACGGGCATGGCTAAAGACGCTAGTACCCAGACGGAAACTCCGCTTTGCAACGTGGAATATTGGCTCTCTAACTGGGCGATGCAGTGAACTCGCAGATGTAGTAATGAGACATCGGGTCTAGTGTGCCTTCCTACAGGAAACTCGCTGGAAGGGCAATAAGTCTCGGAACATCGGGCAGGGTTACCGGCTCATATACACTGAGTCGCCTTCAGGTAAAGCTGGTGTAGCGGTAGTGCTATCTGAAGAGCTTCGGACTAGTCTCCTCGAAGTCGACCGGCGCTGTGGTCGCCTGATGCGGGTGAGGGCACTGATTGAGAGTGTAATTACTACCTTAATCAGCGCCTATGCCCCTCAGGCGAAAGCAGTAACAGATTATCACCACTATATGATACAGTTGAATATGCGGAGAGCTCTGCATGTGGCATTCCTAGATCTGCAGAAAGCCTTTGACTGCGTTCCTCGTCAATGCAGTGGCATTGCGATCTAAAGGAATCCCTGAGGCCTATATTGACAATATCAAAGATATGTACCGCGATTTCGCTTCAATGGTTAGGACCGCTGTTGGCGATATGAAACCTTTCCCGTACAGTAGGGGTTCATTAAGGTTCAGATTAGAACTGAGCTTTTTGTTTAATGTAGTGCTAGATACTGTCTCGGCTTATATCCAAACCCAGCCTCCATGGCTGATGATGTAAGCCGATGATATAGTGCTCATTGACGAGAGCTGTTGACGCTGGAGCAGAGAGTAAACCTGTGGAAGGGTACGCTTGAGAACGGTGGTCTTAAACTTAATGTGTCGAAGACCGAGTACATACAACTCTTATATGGCATCGAATCCTGGCCAGTACTGTCTAGGCACGCTCAGGAGCTTCACGTCACGGGAATGAAGATGCTGATGCGGATGTGTGGCGTAACGCGGGGTGACCGCATACGTAAAACATTCATCCGAGGTAGTCTTAGAGTCCGTGACGTAGCGGACAAGCTCCAAGAGCGTCGCCTGAGTTGGTATGACCACGTTGCGCGACGACCTGAATATGCCTTGATATGAATGTCTCGGGAGCAAGAACCCCTTAAGGAAGCGATGGCAGGATGTCATGAAGCAGGATATGAGAGCTAATGGACTAACCACTGAGGATATAACAAAATCAAAAATATATATAGAACACAGTGGAGTGTTACTAGGCATTATAAAAACACAAAGATTTCATTAGAAACTAGAAAATACAGTTTGTTTCCTGTCTCACAGTTATCATATCCAAAAGTTCACACTTTTATTATGCTTAACACACCAAAATACCCTTGGCTAAGATGTTGCATACACAAAAGTACAGGATATAAAATCTTATTAGAAATCTAAAAACAGATTAAACTCCGGACTCCATAGAAAACAAGGTAAGCGTTTCCAGTTATTATCAGTATCGGCGCAGAGCTTTCTGCGTGATAGGATTAGCAGAGAGCGAGCGGCGCTGGTGCCTTGTAAAGTGGATACTAAAGTACGAATAGATCTGTATCGAAGCAAATGTTTTGTTTTTGTTTAGTAATCCGGAGAAATAGAGATGCTGTAGGAAAGTTTCTTTAAAATATCCATTTTATATGGAAAATAAAAACGGTTTGTAGCTGAGTGCAGGTGCTTGCAAGGCGAATGAGTTGAATTAATATGATTAAGGAGTAAAGTAGTTGTAAAAGGTATTATTACGAATACATGTTTTTTTAATTTCTTAACATTGATACATTTGTTAATCGACACAAAAGGTATATTATTTTAAGTTTTCAACATTTCCTCCAATTGTTCAGAACTTCGTAAAACGAATAACGATCATGATTAAACTCATCACTATAGGTCTATATACATTTTTTACGTTCACTTTATTGTATTCAATTAAATTTAATTTGCATATAGTATTAGTTATTTAAGGACGTATAATCCAAATTATTACATTGATATATTTGTAAAAGGAAAATAATTGATTTTATATAAAAATATCTAAATTTCCTACAGATATGACATTTTACATTTAAGAAACAACTTAATTATAGGAATATTTTATATGAATAAAACATGTATAAGTTCAATGACATTCAAATTTTGTAAGTATGTATTTTGTTTTTCAAGTATAAAAACGTATTATGCTCGCTGTACTACTTTCATACAGTGAAACTATTAAAACTTCCTTCGACGGGACGGCAGAAGCATTGTAATTGTATAAGTTAAACTAAGCAAAATGCTGACATTACGCACGGAAAATCAAGAAAATATTATTCGATTCTCAAAAAGCACAAATCAAATCAAGATATTTTGAAATCACTTTATATTTATCAACTTATGCCTATTCTTTTATATCATCGATGTGTATAAATAAATCAGTATTATCGAACTATAAAAGACAATGGCAATAAAAAGGATGGAGTTAAAAATTAAGTTTCTATTACTAGTATTGCTGAGAAGAGTCAATGAGAAATTCAACAGTTTCTATTTCTAATTATATTGTCACATAATGTTTTTATCATATATACAATATACCTGCATGTATTTATTTCATACACAAGTCGGTAACAGTACCAGAAGTCTATCCTGAAAGTGACAAAGCGCGTCGTAAAAAAAGACGTAACACGGCTTAATATAATTGAAAATTTGAATAATTAACTAATAAATTAATGTAAATAAGTTATTGTCGGTCTGTGTGTACGCGTCTGCGCTCGCAAGGTCTTTATATAAATAACATTAGAACAGACAACGCCTTTTCTTTTTTTAAAAAATCTCTAACGTTTTGTGGCAACTTTAGAAAATTGAATTCATCATTCCATACCTCACTCGATGTTAAAAACAGGAATACTTAATGTTATGAAGCCTAACCCAACGGTGCTCTTCGTGTAAGCAGATGAATAACATGAAAATGTTTTAATATGATAGATTGTATTGCTTTGTCTCTTATGTCGTATTAATCATTAAATATAAATATATAATTGTATATTTGCGATATAAATAAATATAATTTTATATATTTAAGGATTTGTAAAATCTTTCACAAAAAGGTTAGTAAGTAAGCTGCTTTACTTGCACATATAAAAGGAAACCAGTTGGTGTAGAGCGAGTCAAAGCACAAAGCATCAGGTGCGAGCAACAGGTCGCTGCGCCGAATGATTTCATAGCTCTATATACACAAGTGAACTTTAAAGCCTATTAAATTTTACTACATTCTTATTTTTGAAAATGTTTATTTAAATCATCCAAGTATCAGTTTGATTTGGGATATATTTATATTTGAAGTATTACTTTTATATTAGCAAAACATATTCATTACACAGTACAAAGCAAACATTTGTGCAGTCTATACTGGAATTTTCTCGTGCAAAACTTTGAACGCGCGAAGTGTCAATAATGTCTTCCTTATATATATATTTTTGTATTCCCCGCATATAACACTCCATTCTCTACTTTTCACCCAATTGAGACATTGCAATAAAACAATAAATAACTAACCCAATGCCACACTTCATCAAAGCAGTGAAATGAAAATTAAAAAAGGAACATTTCTTGATTGACGATCGAACCCACAACCTTCGTGGTTACAGTTAGTCACTGTCACACTGTGCCACAATGGCCTACTATATTGTGACCGCTACAAAAAGGCTATCAGAATGTACACAGTTTCATAGACGATATTATTATTTACGGTTCATTGGAGCAGAACAAAATCCGCGTAGCACCGTATCAGGGCAACGTTGGAAATAGAACAATACTATTCAAAATGGGAAATATAGACTTAGTATGCAACTATTTTGATCAGTTAGCGATAGTCGTATACGCATACAATTTACATGGTAATATATGATGTGATTTCAATGGTGTTTAAATTAAATTAAAATTGTAAAAGCCTATCATGGCGCAGTGGGACATATGACTGACTATAAACGTGACGGCTGTGGGCTCTGATACTATTTTCATTTCCCTGCTCTAAGAAAACAAAGTGTCGCATCAAGTTCAGCCACTCAACAAGCTATGTCTCGAATTCAGGCAGAAAGTAGAGAATTTTGACGTAAAATTTTCTCTACCTGATATACATGCATACATGGTAGAGCGTAGTAATCATTGCCCCGAGTGGGAGTCGAACCCATAACAATCGCGAATAAAGTCATAAACTTTCACACTGCGCCACAACAACCTTATACTACTTTAAGTAGTAATGTTTAGTTATTTTTCAACGAAATAGAATAACCTACTAAAAAATATTGGGCAGAAATTTAAATAGTGCTAAATGTTACAGCAAACAATTTTGTTTAAAAGTAACTAAGATTTTATATATTTAAATAATTAAAATAAATATCATAAAAATAATGAAGCTATTCATTTTCAAAAACAATACCTATAAAAAAGTACGTGTCGCTCAAAGCGTCCTATACTCATACGTCAAAAGATCACAGCCACTTATCACGACCTTTGCGTTTGTGCGAAAAAAATACATGCTTTTTATGATCGCAACAAACTTTGAATAAATCTGTTTTGTTGAATAAATTATATTTAAATATAAACATTACTCTGAGTGGGAATTGAACCCACAACTAATCGCGCTTACATACCCATTGCGTCACTGTGTTGTTTTTTTCATATCGAAACGAACTAATACTTCACACTGCGTTTTAGTGACAAATTTCATATAAAATCGGACCCAAATTTATGTATACCTCCTTGAAACCGACCCTGATACTATCTAACTTGGCTTTTATGAATCAAGCCAAGCATTATCCATATTCAAATAGAAGTAAAATTCATTTTATCAATTAATTAACATAGGACATTATAATGAAGTTTAATTTGTTAAACACGTTATTATTCAAAGTGGAGTGTCGCTGTAGATTAGAGCGTTACTCTCGGCCCAGTGGCGCGGAATATTGTGCGTCCGGTCCGCTCTGGTACAGCCACAGCCAGCCACTGCGACTACAATACATTGCAAGTTTCATCATAATGGTAATTCTCTTTTGTAAGCTAGTTGACAAATTCGATAGTTTTCGATTTATTATTTAGTTATTTAACTATTGCTAAATACGTACCTACAATTTAATGACTATATACAGTGGGTATATGTCAATCTAATAAATAATAATAATAACAGATATTGTACTAATACCGCGCCAGATATTTCTTGTTTGAAAAAATACAATATATCTTTCAATTTATTAGGCTGTGATACTTGATTTTAATATATAACTTATGTGAGGATTGGGACAATTGAAATAATTATTCAGATTATTTTTATCACGTGTTAATAGCGTTTAGCGTCTTCACCACAGAGAATATAATGAAACAACCCTACGATCTGTACTTTGTGCCCAAAGAAAGGCCTTTGTGCCAAAACGGAGCAGCGGAACTCAGGTCTGACGATCACATAACCGGACCACGATTTCTAATTATATTTTTCAAAGAATTGAGCGAACCCATATCCACCGTATTCTGGCTTTAGAACAGACTAAGTTGTAATTATCAAAACTATTAAAGCAGTTCATAACAAACACTTGTTATGTAAATAAGTTACAACTATTAACGACTTGCCTCCCTCCCTTAAAACTATAGCAGGAAGTAACGATTGAACTAAGTTTCCTTTATTGCAATATTAGTTAGTTCAACTGTTCGCAGAACATTAATAAAGTACCATGAAGTACTGGAACATCCGGTACTTTATAATTATCTGAGACTATTACGAAGGCGCACTTTGTGTGTATAAAACAAAAAGATTTTACTTATAAAATTTACCAATTTTTACTAAGGCTACTTGATAAACACATACATACTACTTACCACTTATTAATATTGAAAATTTGATACAAAGTTATAATAAAATTATTAATTTTGGTTCTCTTATTGGAGAACAAATTAAAACAATTTATGTATATTATTACGTAACTGGGATCGAACCCACAATCATTGCGCTACGATGGCTTCAATCGTCAACGATTTTCAAAATTCAACATAAACTATCCACCACTCTGAACAACTTTTACTAATCGGCAAATACTTATTTTTTGTTAAACTGGTTCTTAATCAGGTTTTCCAGTCTATTCCATATTCAATTGTTATATTTCAATGGAAAATGCTCGTTACGTTGAACAGTTTTCACAAAGGTGACATTTCCTTATTTATTATACTTTAACTGGACTTACATGATTCTTCATCAAATATTACAGTAAACTCTCCTTCAAAGCACACATCGATTACGTCCGCCGCAAAGTGGTCTTCTTCCTTAGCCGACTATTTCTACTGATTTGTACCAAAAGCAAAATATCCCTTAAAACAAGATGCGCCTGATACATAACGTATGTCAGGCCAGGTCAGTGCAAGCTGACACCATTATTATCGCAAACAATCCCAAATACGCAGTTGGTAAAGCCATTACATACATACACACATACACCGTACCCACCGTTGGAGACGAGGTCCCAGTTTTCCAACGGCTCGATGCCGTCCACTACGTACAGGGCATCAAGCGCCCTAGCCAGTAGGCCTAGCTTGGACAGAGCGAAGCAAAGTCACCCGCGACAAACGGTGTCGCAAGTCGAGGTAAGAGACCTTAGGCACCCTTGTGACATTGTGGAACTAATTTGATAGTTTCCTATCGAGTTCTCCAAGTCAAGGTCGGAGCTCTTTTAGCTCGGTCCCCAAAACCCGGTGACGCTTTAGAGGCCAACAGCATAATACACAATCGAAAAAAAGGAATCGCGCTTGAATCTTATTATGAAAGTCACGTCAGACGGGCGAGAGCGCGGGCGCGGGTCGAGCTCGCGTCTACAACGACGTGACGACGGCAGACGTGATATAACTCATTATATTTTTACTTGCTATTCATTTAATTTATATTGATGGAAGTAACTTTTGCATCCTGTATTACTTTAGTTTTCTGATTTTTCCCGCATAGCAAGGAATACTTAAAGAGCCTTACCTCGAAGCACTAATATTATAAATAAGAATCAATATTAATTTTTGTATCTGATAAGAGTCCACCAGTGTTAAATGACGAAAGCGGAAAGTGGTGTTTTAAAAAATAGAATAAATAAAAATAATTTTTATACAATATTTCCCCCAGTAGGAGTAGAACAGGGCGTGAAAAGTCATACCCTGCCTCGGGGAGCAATTCACGCGCCACGTAATGAAAACTGTAATAGAAACACCTGTACAACTTCAATCGCGTATATTATTTGACTTTCAACAATAGTGAATTAGTATATTTACATTCTATAAAATATTAAGTTTAGGAATTAATGAAAAATACTTGTTTATGATATATAACCAACTTAATAATATAACGGTTTCTTTTCGCCTTTAAGGTTGTCTGTAAAAGATGGCTTCTTTGTATTCAAAATTGATTATTATCAATAGGCACATAAGTGCCTATTATTGTTCAATACAAATTGGTGTAGAAATAAAGTAATAAAAATGAAAAATAGGATTAGAATTTTGTTTAAGTTAGTTATGACTATATACTTTCTGTCTACACCTCATGGTATTAAAAATGCATGTAACTATATATATATAGGAAATTAAGTTGTGGGTTCGGTTCTCGCTCGATATCGATAAAATTATTTTAATTTCCCCACTCTGATAAGGTAAAGAGTTCAGCATCTTAACAAATTCAGATAGAAAGTAAATAATGGAGTGTCTTAATTAGGTTATTTTGTCTAGCCTGCTTTATGGTAAAAAGAGTGAAGTTGCTATGCTATATTATTAATGTATCGAAATACATTTCATCTTTATACATACTAATTTATATATATATATTTGTTATTATGACGGCAAGTTGTGAAAGCGGTCACGTTCGGACACGCCGTGAGCAATACCGACGTGACAACGACGGCTCTACTGCACTGTATTCTATTGGACGTATTAATTGCTTTATAAATATCATTAATACTAGATTCGAATAGAGCAATAGAAGTTCGAAGTTCACATTTCGTTTGAAGAAATTATTCCGCAGATCCTGGTTCTGCTTGTAAAGAATGTGTCAAGTTTCGTTACACTTCTCAAGATGTGTTTTAAACGATATAATACATCATCTCTGCCTATTCAGATCGATCAAAAACAAAAGTGCTCAATTTGCACATTCGAAGCACCATAACTAAAGAACAGGGTTTTATGCCAATATAGCTAAAGCATATATATGACGACCAAAGTTAAGAAATAAATATAAATTATATTTTGTTAACATTTTTTATTAAAGTGTTAGTCCCACACTTAGGAAATTGAAAAAGACATATTTAGAAAACGTATAAAAATTTGATCGTTCAAATTTTTATACGTTTTCTAAACGTTCAAATTTTTATTCGTTTTCTAACGTTCAAATTTTTAAACGTTTTCTAACTTTAAAAAAAATGTTAACAAAATATATATTTAATAAATAGCATTCTCTCTTGCCAGACGATTGTTCGTAGAATAATCTTTGGGTAGCAGAAATTTGTAAAAATCTCTCTACAGAGATGCTAACAACAAATATAAGTTGTAATAAGCGTATAAGAATTTCAACGTAGCTGGAGGTGGGACGCATGGCTTAGCGGTCAGAGCGCTTGAACGGTTTTCAAGAGGCGCGGGTTCAAATCCCGCTGCGTTCAAATTTTTATACGTTTTCTAAATATGTCTTTTTCAAATGTAAATAAACTTAATTTTAAAAAAAATTACATTCCTGCAACACAAAAGATTATTTCTCCTATAGTTCCGAGCGCTAGCGGAATAGTAGTCCAGCGTTAAAGCTTCGGTACTACCACAAAGTAGCTAATTAAAGCGTCCTCTAAAACCACACAAAAGTGCCTTTCTTTGAATTAAGCTGCACTTTTAACTATTCGCAAAGCTGCTGTGTAATCTGGAACAGTAAGCTATTAAGTGAATGGCTCTGTAGTACCAGTCAGGTTTTTGAAACAGTGGTAAAGTTGTAAATAGGTCTTTTATAAATAATTTTATATGCGTAGAGTTTATGGCTGGTATGTCATACCTTTCATCGAATGTACACTGAACTTACAACCCTCAGATGTACCGTTGCATGTCATCGACATGTGATAACGATGTCGTCCTCGTTTATTCAAAAGGAAAATAAAATTATAAAAAACTAGCTCATTTATGGATAGAAATCATTTTATCGGCAATACGAATTTAGAAGTTTAGTTCTATGACTCTCGAGCACGCGCCGCCTCTCCACTCCGCAGTCGCGTTGAACTTACCGAAGACTAAAATAATATACCAATATTTGTATTGCATGAAAATTTTGTTATTTCACTAAAGAACAATTTCATATGTCTTTACCGCAAATCAAACTTTCCTAAGTTTGATTTAAAATAATTTCTGTCATCTGTATTTTATTAAACTGAGACACTTTAAATTGATTTCTTTTATTCCTTATAATATTTTCAACCCCAGTACTTTTTACTCTTTTAATGATCATCAATCAATCACTCAATATTTAAAAAAACCATCACTCAATGAATGACAACAATGACAGCCGAAATTATTTTCGGTAGTAAAATAAGTCTGTATAAAAATAGTATAGCAAATATATTCATATAAAGTGTGTTAACTACTAGCTGGTATTTAAGAGAATATACATAATAATTTAAGTTGTGCACTTACCGCTGAAATAATAAGACAACAAAAGTATATTTAAAATAATATAAATACCCTATCTAATATTTGAACCTGGTACCACCGCAATGTTTATTAGATAATTCACAATATCTTCATAAGTTTCATTCATGTAATTCAAAGTGTCTTCGGTACGCGACTCTCAATATGGAAGCCAACATTATATCTAACGTTTTATATATATGAAGTAAAGTGAAACAAAGTAAATTGGGTGCGTATTTTTCAGGACATGTAAATCCGGTCCTCTCGCGTCGTAAATATTGTAGAAGGTCAACGTACATGTGTTAGACGTTTTATCAGATTTTGGAGAAAATAAGTTTTTCCCAATTATTCCGCTCAAGCAATGGTTTCTTATATGTTATAGTAAGGATTTATGTCCTCGATATCTACCTTTTGCAATACAAAAAACTTTTTGTTTTGAATATTGTATTTTTTTTACATTTATAGAAATGTAACACAAAACAAAGCTTAAGAGTATCTACGGACTACTAAAAGTGTCGAAACGTCAAGTTTCTTATATTTATTTTCAAATACCAAAATATACACGATTAATCCGTTTAAAAAAGTTTACTTTAAGATGTTTACACATTTTACGCATCATCCGATAGACACAGGGGAATTGCGATCGGTACTACTTAATATAACCGGAAAAATAAGCCAGGAGTGACGTTGTCTAATTGTATAAACCCGTGTTCATTGTGTCCCCGTGAGTTGACAGGGTTTGAATACAACTCTCTTCCGCTGCTGGGTACCGTCCCGTAAAAGGCGGGTAACCCAGTATCTTGATGGTAAAAGATTCGTTCTCTGACTTGTCGCGACAATCAAAAACGAACTAACAAATATCTGACGATGTGTTCCGGTTAGATGACATGTAAGCCAGCTCTCCCTATTTCCATCCATCCTTATCCCTAGAATGTGGTGGCTCAGACAGTTCCTAATCCAGCAATAATAGGTAAATGTGTCGAGTAGTGGAGTTTGTGGACTATATTGGCACGGCAGTAGTGCAGTTAGACTCGAAGAAACGGCGCAACGCTGGGTGCAAGGTGGTTTGTAGGGGACCCGAACCCGGACCTATCCCGATATTGCCCCGAATGGAAATCAGCATAAATGTATACCATATTATATTTTACATTCAGATTATGAGTATTTTTATTATCTAGTAAATCCATGGACATGTTTCTATCGAGAAATAATAATTAATATTGGTTAACAGTAGAACATCTGATTATACAACTATAATGATTTTTAACATTTAACAAGTGTCATTCGCACACTTGAAAAATATTTATTAGAAAACGCGTGGCATAGCGGTCAGAGCGCTTGAACGGTTTTTAAGAGGCGCGGGTTCGAATACCGCTGCGTTCAAATTTTTATAAGTTTTCTAAATAATGTTGTTTAACTATAATGACTTACACAAGCTCTTTTAATAAGCAATTTCTTTCTTCAATGTACACACATACCACATCGTAAATAAAATAAAATAAATATATATTTTTCTTTATGGGCACCTTGCATAAGCTGCTGGTTTTTAAATGAGAAAACATTTATTTTTAAGAATATCTCAATATTATAACTTTCTGCTATATAGACGATACAATAATATTTATTTGGAAATATATTTCTAATTATGTTCTAAAACACTGTTTTTCAACAATTCATTGAATAAAACGTAGTTCAAATTAAACCCTTGTACCGAAAACCTTATACACTACTTCATTAAAGACAAATTAAGAACAAAATAATGAATTTCCATTCGAAGCGAGAAAATCCAACAGGTGGTTGCTATATACTACAACTGGAGATCGACAAACTACCTTGATGCGCAATACTTAAAGACCTATTTACAATATCTCTTTTATACATTGTTTGTAGGAATTTCAATGTTCTTATATGAACACTTGTTAATTAAATAGAGTAAAGTTTTGGGTGTCAGGACTTGAGCTCAATTTGCAGGCTGTTTGTGATTTTATTAGGGATTGTATTAAACGTAAGGACACTAGACTACTAGAGTGACAGATAAAGATTAAATTTAAAATTATAACTAATTTAATTTTTAAAGTACCTTCCTAGGTAGGTGGTGTTATCCAATTCGATGAAATACGGCACATCATACAAGTACAAGATATGACGAGCTAGCCTTTTTTATTGTACGATTTTCACTATTGCATTATTCCACTCCAACTAGATTCAAAATATTTTAGATAAGTGTAACACCTGCTTAACGCAAAGTCTATAACACTAGCAATTTGCTCTCTAGTAAAAAATGTAAAATGATAAGCCTCAAAAAACCATTAATGTAATTTTATATTATAAAAATAACAATTCTACAGTTTTTTTACTTGTATTTTTAATTGAAACTAAAAGTATATACGTACTTCAATTTAATTAATATTTTTCATAGTTTTTCTTCATCAATTCTCTTACTAGAGCCTCTATGATAACTCATTTACGAATAAAAGATAAGATTCTAAGATAAATCTAGGGATTTCATGGTTCAATTCATTTCAAGAGAACAAAAACAAATAAGCTTAAAAGCTGTGACATTTAGAACGATTGCCCAATCTCATTAGCATCGAGGACAATCGGAGACGGACACCGCAGTCCGGACCCTCGTCCGCAGACCTCGACGCATGTTTATGTATTGATACTAAGAGATACCTATCGAATATATAAAATATCCCCAGAGATAACTGTGATTTACCCAAAAGCCATATTTTCTCACGTAATTACCTTTAATCTATATCAGTAATCTGTTTCTAATGTATTATGTTACAAACAATAGCTTATTAACGAGTTATTATAAGCGATAAGCGTAGTGGGACAATGTCTGACTCCACGCGCAATGCGGTCGTCAGTTTAATCCTTGTTCGGGGGATGATTGTATTTAACTTAATTTGCCCTCTCTAGTATGCTTCTAAAATGGACGGATAGTGGAAAACGGTGTGTCTAAACACAGAATCCTCTCTACCTTCCCTGCTATACGTCCAAAACAAACATATCCTCTGTGATATCATTATAGTAGACTAGTATACTTTAATAGCAGTGAATGTATCTAAGATTGCTAAAAATAGATACACAATGAAATCAACCGAGCTCTGAACTAATTAGTAACAATATATTACATGAGGTCGCACACATTTGTTGCAGACGCTTACAGTAGTTTACAGGAATTCTGTTAGTATAGTAAATCAGTGTCGTCAGTACCTATTGAAATCCAACATAGCAGCTCTGTTACACAAATAATAATTATCTGAAAAAATCAAACAATATTTCTAGCTCGAAGTTACCTTAACCTTAAATAAAAAAGCTATGTGTAGATATAACACAACATATAATTAATATTGATAGAGCTGACCAATACAGCCTGATAAATACAACAATTTGGAAATCAAAACAAACAATTGTAAAATTATCATAAGGTCATTTCAATTAAAATTAAAGTGGCTTCTGTTTCCGCTTACACTGACATTAAAGTTACTGTTAATCATATATGAAATTATACAGTAAGTTAAATGCACTTTATTGTCTCTGTAATATGTTTTGATTTATAAGTTATAGCTATAGACAGTTTTAATGCAATGATGTAGCGTTAGTGTGTAGCGTAGTGTAAAAATACAATTTAAAGCTTTACACGGTCACTAATTTAACTAAATTTTCTTTACTGTGTAATTTTAAATAACCGTTGCAAAAGAAAATATATTAATTAAATAAGCACATACAATTTTTTTAAAGTTTGATATGAATTTTGTGACTAAGTTTGAAAGGCGTTTTTAGAAAAGTCGTCGATTTCTTTTATCCGTAAGTATTGAAAAGTAAAAATATTAGTACAGTCACGTTGGGAGTCAGCGGAGATAAAACTCTGAATTCCAAAGCTTGATTGAGAAAAGTTTTTAATGTTTTAAGTTGAAAATTACAATAATAGCTGCTAAAAAATTAGTAAATTTACAATTTATTCTACATCTTATACTAAAATATAAAAATATTTATAAATAATAAGTAAATTCTTTTTTTCAGCTTTGTAATCAAATGAAACAAAAAATCTAATAAAAATGTAGCCCATAAATGTACATGTACCTGCAGAAATCCTCATGCACAAAAACGAGCGATCGTTCCTGTCATACACATAACAACCTATACCTCTCCGTCCGTCCATCTCGCATATAGAGCCGTTGCAAACATGATTGATGAGGAGTGTTGAACAATAGTACAAGAGCGTCTAAACTGGATGCATGGACCAAATTATTATTTGCTGCTTTTATTAACTATATATTCATGAAAAGCTTTAAAATTTCAGTGAATATTTGGATGCTTATAGGTTATACTTTATTTGGAATACACGTCACAATTTAGATTAGATTTAGCTTGATCTCAATCGTTTTTAATTGATACAGTAAAATTAAAGACATGTCCATTTTTATATATATTAAAAATTAATATAATCTCTATATATTCTCATATCCAGAATGATTCCTTACTACACGTACATAGCAGTAATTAGTTATTGATAAAATGTGTATAATAACCGAAGGCTTCAGTAACATTACATACGAGAGTACGAAAATTAATAAGGCTAAAGGGGAAAAGATTTGATTTGAGTTGAAAGATTTGACGTCTGGCTCTACTAAAAGTCACTAAAAGGCAGCTACACTGTAAAAGCTCTGTTCTAATGTTGTTAGTTCTGCAACACAGCATTCTAACGAAAGGAAAGTAGATAAACGAGCTTTATTCAAAATATTTAGTTTTATATTTCTCCTAGAGTATAAAATACTGAATATTTCAACATCTTTTATAATGTTATTCACACAGGATATGAAACAAATATTTAAAAAAAGTATAAAAATTTGGATGTAACGGGATTAAAACCCGCGCTTATTGGAAACCGTCCAAGATCGTACAGCCATACAAGAAACGCGGGTTTTAATCCCATTATTAAAAATGTTTTTATACTACATGTTTCTAAGGAAGATATTGTCTTTATAGAGTTACTAAATAATGTGTCTTGCTCAATTTTAATTTTCACTTCATATTTGTTCCAATATAGTTGTAATTAATTTACAGCGCTAAAATAGCTTAGCATGTGATATTAAGCACATATTTAAGAAAAATATTACGCATTACTTCATTAACTGGATTTTACATAAGAAACGCGTGCTATGACGTTATTTAAAATACAGTAAAACCTTAAATTATAAAGACGCTACGTTTAGTAAATTTTTTTCATTAAAACTACCAAATTTATTAACAATGACTTAGTTTGGCTTAGTTTTGCAAGCATTGGCAAGCATTTTGTCTCAGTTCATTCTTAGTAAGAAATAATGAAAGTATTCAAATACAAAAATTGAAAAAAGAATAGGTTATAGCGAAAGTTACATAATCTTTAATAAAATTACATTTGTATCTGCTACCCCTAACAAATACTCGCATCAGTATTACGCATAATAAATAAAAAATATATCTATAACAGTACAGTATTTATAGTATACCTACAACAAAGTCGTAAGTAGAGTTCGGTAGTTCCAATTACTCGCCGAGTTAACGAAGTGGACGTGACCTCTTACTTACCGTTCTTTCTGCGATAGAAGGCCTACGCCCAGTGTTTGTGATATCGAACTATAAGTCTGATTAGACGTGGTGGAAAGTCGAGACAAATTCATCGACTTAACGTGACAAATTTAAAAGAAAATCGAAAAATTCGGAGATAAATTTTAGAGAAGTATTTTAAGAACTTATAAAATATATCAATAATTACTGCACGGAAAGTGGAGAATGGATATTCTTAACGCTAGTAGTAGTAGTAGTAGTATAGCGCTAAGGTTTATACACTAAAAAAATATCTATATATTAATAAATATTACAAACGTAAGTAGCAATGAATTAAGTACGTCACAGTTTAGTTTGAAATCATAGACTTATACCATAGAGCTTAACGCCTTTTCCCGGACAGCAGAAAGCCAGCGTAGCGAGATCCGAGTGTCCAGACAATTCTTGGCCAACACTTTTCTTTCGTTCTTAATAAAAGAATATATAAAAATATATACACTCATATAAATACTTATGATATATATCTAAGAAGCCTTCAGCTCAAAGTGATCAGCCCGCTCGCGTCTTCGCCCGCGTGAACATAAGCTGTTTAGCGGCCTTCTCGCAAAACAATAAAATTCCTGGATAAAACTTGGATAGATGGGTGCCTATGTTCATACCTAGACCCTCAAGTATCTATTTATAAAATGTCAACAAAATTGGTTCAGCGGTTCGGCCGTGATGATGCCACAAACTCGCCCGATGCCCGATTTCGTGACGTTGCATATTGAGTGTCAAAACTTCTTTTTTTTGATAGAAAAAATGTAAAAAATACAAATATATCCATTCTCTGAAGTAACAATAGAACCCACAACCATTGCGTTTACAGTCCGACGTATCCCAATATGCCAGGATGGCCGCTAAGTTCAATATTTTTTATTTATTAACGTAAGCTATTTATTCAGTATTGTGGGCCAAACTGAATAACTTTAACTTATGAAGCATTTACTTATTTCTTATAGTTTAGCTATTATGGTTCTTCTTCGGTTGCACTGGATCCTAAATTTTTATATGTTGCCAGAGAGAGTACCCATCACGCTAAACATATTGTGTAAAGGCGGTATATTAATTTGTTGTAGTTTAGCTGGTCTGTTATTATTCTTCATCAGGTGTCTCTTTGAAATTTATTATACCTTAAATTCTACTCAGGGCTAAAAGTTATAAAATACTTACATAACCAATTACTGTTGAAATTGAAACTTTAAACTTGAAATTGAAATAATTTTTGCCACGTGTCTTGTCGTGTCTAGATGTCTGAGACGATTTTAATATTTTTTCAGCTTTTGGCTTTTTTCTCTTTCCGTCCGTATTTAAGACGTTGTGTACGTATCTTAGAGCATAGCAAGAAAAATATGAATAAATAAGAACTTACTATTTTAAAACAATTCTTAAAGATTTCTATTATCATTAAAAACGTAATATTCGTTCGGGAGAAACAATAATCGAATTGTACAACATATCTTGAAGGTGTCATGTAAATTCGGGGAGCGATACCGAAGTAAGCCTCTAGAGAACTAAAGGTACGTGTACACGTGTACAGGCACAGGTACCTACAATGTACCGCCTACCGCACACCGGCACTAGACCTGAAATAGACTACGAAATGTAACGCTTATATATATGAGTTAAAATTCGGAAAAAAATATGACTAGCTAGCTGTAGATCTACGCCTCTTGTTTATGCACTTTTGAACTAAACATTTCTAATAGTTTTATTTAATAAAACTAAATAATAAACGCTAAATCAATTAAATTACTAATTCAAAATATTCCAATAACGTTTTTCCTCTTACTTTATTTACCTTTCATTATTTGTTAAGGGTTCCAATGCTTTACGCCCACTTCAATATAATTCGACAGCTGGTGACAATTATAAAGCCCTTCCCGTATTCATACACATAAATATATGTCCTACGAATTATGGCTATGATGGGCAACTATTGAAGACAACTTTATGTATTCATATGCCAGTACCTCGCCCTGGCTTTATGGATGAGTATAATCGTCTCTATATCTAACTATATGCTATTTAGTGAATATATACCTAATACTTATTACTACAATATTGTCTAAGAATTCCCCAGGTGAAGTGACAATGGGTGGGACACATAGCAAGAAGAACCGATGGCCGTCGGGGCGGAAACATTCTCGAGTGGCGGCCACGAACTAGACCTAGCCCAGTGGATAGGCTCCCTACCAGGTGGACCTACAATCTGGTCAAGGTCGCCGGAAGCCGCTGGCTTCGCGAGGCTTCTCTCCGCTGGCTTCGCGGGAAGCGCAGGATCAATCGTCGTGGAGATTCTTGAGGGAGGCCTATGTCTAGCAGTGAACGATGACGACGACGAATTATTATCATTGCATATAGTGTTTAACCTCAATATCTCTTAAGTGATCAAATATATTTTAAATGAAACCATTTTAACTGAATAAATTGTGTATTATTTGGTACTAGATGGTACATATTTGAGAATCCGACGTTTCCTACCGGTGCAAATAGATTAATCTTTATAAATATATTTGTTAATAAATGTATTTCGCAGCTATGCCAGGTGTTTCTTTTTATATTATAGCGTTAGGCATAGGGTGCGGCGATTGACGTAATTATTAGTTGAAAAAAAATTGAAAACTCAAGATCCTTGTGAGCAAAGTCCTTAAATAATATACTTTCATTTTCGGCGTACTTGGGGTAGTTAAACTAGTTTCATTTTAACTCAGTTAATATCGCGAACGCCAAAGACATCGTTATATGCATTTTATTGATTTTTTTTTACCTTAATAGACTTGCCACAACAAAATATCTGATTGATAAAGAGAATTGCTGGAGCTATTTGTGTACCCCAATTGAGAAACAAATCGGCATTTGTATGTAGATTTGTAATTTCAATATTTGATTTTTAAATTATGGCCTAAAGACAACGTCCGCGACAACTGTCGCTGTTCACAGGCTCTTTACGCACGAACGCTTTAAAACTTTGTTGTATTAGTAAGGTAAATATTCATGATAAAATTTGTGTAATTAAAATTTAAAGTGAAATAATTAAAATTTAAAGTTAAGTTTAAAGTTAATAAATTAAAATAAAAATAATATTATATAAATACTCTCTGTTTTAAAAATACTTTACTTTTATCAGTAACTCAGTCGACGAAAATAAGTAATAAGATCTTTGAGTTTCGCGATTAGTAGTCCGTGGTCTACCTGTGACGGACTACTGTACATTGGTCGAAACGTTCTAAAATGTATTTTCGAATACCAATATTATACGCGCTTAATCCGGTTAAAAATAGTTTTATTTCAAAACATAATAACTCTGTGTTATGTAATTTATTTTTTCATGTCTATTATTTTGAAACCTATAATCAGAACCCATTTCAAACTACTCGCGATAAGTACTCGCAAAATATTTAAAATGTAAAAATCTTGATTGAATCTTGAATTTATTGAAATTCATAAGAAATAATAAATAATTGAAATATAATTGTTATTCAAAATGTGTAAACAAAACTTTTAACATTATAACAAAGTAGTCCGAAGACTTAATTACGGATGTTTCCTTGTTTGGTTGAAATATATAAACGTTTATTTAATTACTAGCGTCGCTTGCACCTTCGCCCGCGCTGACTAGCTGTAGCTGTTTTGTATTGTCCGCGGCTTTTTCAAAAACAATTAAATTCCTGGAAAAATTAAACAAATAGGAGAAAAAAGTAGCTTATCCCTAGACGATAAAGTATCGAATCAAAATCGAAAAAAAATCACCAAAATTGGTTCAGTGGTTTGCCGTTATGACTTCACAGACAGACAGCATGGATTACATGGACACTATATTTTTGCCGCTAAGTCTTCCACATCAGATGATTGTAAAATTTTTTCAGTTTCACGCTTTTCTCTATCGCCGTAAAGGACATATTGATACTCCGTTCTCAGCATTCTCGTCGAATAATAAAAGTAATACCAACATCGTTTACCACAGTTTACTGTAGACATAATTAAATAATTGGCTGGATAAGTTTTAGAGATTTTACTTACATGATCGTCATGATAGTGATCGGACAATATATGATTAAAACCAACACTATAAGTTACCATGAATGTTATTAAAGGCAAATTTTTCTAAAATTATTTTGTGATCTAAGGTTTCTAACCCTTTCAAAGGTTTTTCGAAAATCTGTGTACACACTAACTACTTGTTTACTATTGTCAATACTTTCAAATAAATAACTTGTTAATCTAATAGGTTAGTGTTTGTAAAACATATTTTGTATAATTCGAGCAGATTTCCATATTGCAAGAAAAATGCCTTCTCTTAGACTTAAATTAAACAAGTGATGGTTGGCATAAAGCTGAAGCAAAATATTTTAAGAGAATTGGTGATATGTTTTTTATTTACGAAACGCAATTAGGATTTCTGCTGATTTCTGATTTCAGAAAGACTTATCAAATTGAGATGTGAGACTGAATTTAAATTGGAAATATTATTTATGCCAAACTTAGGTGGAATAAAATTCGGTTCAAAAATAGATTTAAAATATTGGGAAAAAAGCGGCATATATTAACAAAATTATTTGCGGTGACATCATTATACGTAATTGAACTCGGCACGCCTAAATTGTTTGTAAAATTATTAATATACTATCATATAGTTACAAGGCAATTTTTTCATATTCTGATACATTTTTATAAGTTTTACCAGGCTTTATATTTATTTTAAAAAATGTGATTTATCACAGAATTGAATCTAGCATAAAATTTTTGATAATACTCTAAAGTTCTTCGTAAAATATCGAGGCAGCACATTCAGCACCCTTACCATTAAATATTAAATTCCAACCAGTTTTTTCTATTGCTTCGGATATAGTAACAATTACATTTATGAAAATTGTTTACAATTCTGGGTTTACCGATTATTGATTTAAAGTTACTACAAGTAGTGATGAGCACGTAAAAAGGTGGCTAATTGCTAACAGGTGGCACCAACGAAATTGGCGCGATCACAATTATCAATATCCGTAATATATAGGTCTATATCGGTAATATGGTTATTACAATTTTTTAACTTGTTTAACTGAAAAGTATTAAACGGTTTCATAAAGTTATACAAATAAATACTAGATAAGTTATAAGAATTCCAAAATAAGGTAAATCTTTGGAATATTATAAACAAAAAATTAAAAAAAATACAAATATAACCATTTTCTAAAACAAGAACCGAACCCACAATCATTGTGTTTACAGTTAGACGTATAACACTGAGCCACGATGGCCGCAAAGTTCAATAACTTTTATTTGTTAATAAGAAATGCCCACCATACTGAACAACTTTTACTTATCAAGCATTTACTTTTTACATTTATTTCTTATAGTTTAGTTGATCTATAATGTTTCTTCGTAAGACTTTCCAGATTTTTAAATGTGACAATGGAAAATGTATATCACGTTGAACATTTTTTGTTACGAGGGCATTTGTTATTTTCTATTAGTTTAGCTAGACTATCATGGCTTTTCATCAGCTGTTCTGTTCTTTGAATTTCTGTCACACTGAGCCACGATGGCCTTCCTTAATTATAAAACGAAAATTTATGACATATTCCTTATAGAAATTCATCAGGTCCAAGTGTTCGCTTTTATTGTCAATGTAACTGCTCTCGACATGATTAATGATAGCCTAATAGTTAGTCGCGCTTGATTGGTGAGCTAATGCCTGGAACACGCGGCGGCGGAGATGACGCTACAGCGGACGCAAAGAGGCGCTAAATTAAACTTTAGCTTATATATTATGTAGGATATACATACGCCCTACATATGTCAAATTAAGTTAAAGAGATCATAAGCTATTCCTAAGCTTTAGCTTTAATGTGGATGGTGTAGAATAAGTATTGAAAGGTACATTTAACTTTAGACATGTGACTCTACACGTCAAAGTGGGTTCAATGTCCATTCGAAACACGATTTCATTTACTTTATTTATATTCCTACTACATGACATCCTAATCTCTATATGTTTGATCAGTGTGGTTGTCCTTTTCTTGTGTCTGCCCGTTTTAATACTATTGCTTAGATCTATAAAAGTTCCTAAATTTTTTTTTTTTTACATATTTAACAAAAGCAACTGACGTTTTAAGCCATTCTCTAAAACTAAAATGGAAACATGGACTAAGAGGGTGACAATATGGTCAAGAATAGAATTGAATATTTGCTTAAGTGTGCTAAAGCTTTGTAGCTGACAATGTAAATGTTATTATGTATTTTATATATTTCTTTAATCTTTTTTAGTCTTTTTTAGTCTCTTAATTTCAAAATATATTATGTGTGAATAATAAAAACATCAAACACGTGTTACTGCGCTCGATTGATAATTTTATTTTTAATTCTATTATTGTCAGAGGAAAGTGAAAGTGGAATGCAAGAAATATGTAAAGAATTCGAATTCTCACCATAGACAAAAACAGCTGAATCAACCTGTTTATATTTAGTATAGTTGTACAAAGATATATCCAACTAAATTTATAACAAAAGTAACTATTTAAATATGTCAAAGAGTAGTGTAGTAGTAGTCTCAAGTGAGTATCTAAAAGACTAGGCACGTCGGGCGGCAAAGAGGGCGGGTGTGGCGACAACGTCTGTAAGTTTAAATTGAGTTCTGCCTCCGTAGACATCCGTGAATAATAAACGTCGACAAACCGTAACGTATACTACAACACCTTACTTGATCTAGGCGGTATGTATGTTTACTTCAGTTAAATGTTTTCTTGCCTGATGTATTCTATAGCGAGCGAAACGAAGTCTATACATATTATACGAACGAAGTCTATAGCTTAATGACCTTATAATATATAAGTTACTCATGCTCTTTATTCAGAACTCGGAGTATCTTTATATCTAATGAGCTTAGCAATATTAATTACTAATTACAAGACGACGTACGCTTGCCACGGTCCACGGTCTCAGCGAGGATCCTTTAATATAGAGCTTAGGAAGCCTACGGTAGAGATATAAAGGCGCGCGTTGCCGGCCGCAGCCTCCTCCACTGCGCTGAGATTGAAAGCTTTGATTTAGCTTAATCCTTGTTTAAGCATCATTTAGAGCTTATGCTATTCTCATGCAGACTCATGCATGCAGATGCAACTCACTGCGCCACACGACATATTGCAGCTTACTTTGTAGATTATACTAAAGTATACTCTTGTTTATATATTTTATACTTATTTTATATTTATTGCAGCTCTCTCTCGCGTCTTTGTTAGTTTAGTCTACGTATGCGTTAGCTTAGCATTAAACTTAGATTTACATTGTGTCCCGCATAGCAGGGTAGGCAGGGGGAACCTAGTGTCACTCCGTTCTCCACTCTCCGCTCGAATCCGAGACATTGCGTGTTGACTAGCGGAACTTAACACCGATTTGTTTTGTCACCAGAGTTAAAATTAATATAAATATAGTTATTACGAACGAAACGAAATTACGAAATCGAACCCACAACATATACGTATACAGTCAGACGATTTTACATTGTGCAGTATTAAATTTAATTAAAATAAAATGTAACAATTTGTGTATGTCATTTAATACATGAATTACAGACTTGTTTATATTTATTTGCATTTGAAATTAGCTTGTACTATTTACCTGTTCCAATCATATGAAACTCTTTAATAGGAGACCTCACAGAAATATGATAAATGTTAGATATTTTAAAAACATTATATATTTTCTATGTAATTCTGTAAGTATAATAAGTAATTCTTAGTAAACTCACTGCCAGTGACGACGACGATTGGTACTGCAAATATAATTACTGCAACGACCTGTTTGTGCTTTGTAGTTAGTCTACTTAAGCTTTCAATCTGGCGTGTCTGGAGGCAAGGTAATAACACCCGCAATGCATTTATACACGAGTGCGTATAATATGCACATATTATTAATTTGACGCGTACACTAGTAACAGGTTCATTTACAAAACAGAAAACTAATAATAAATGCATCCTGGCGTGATGCATTGTGACATCTCCTGACTGTCAACACAATAAATGTGGGTTCAGTCTCCAATAAGGGAATAATTGTTAAATTATTTTAATTTGCGCGCGCCATGGTATCACAATGCACGGTGTTAAGTTTTGCCATTAAACACGCAATTTACACAAAGTTCCGTATGATCACGGCTTAGAAGAGGATCATCAAAGCGGTATTGTCGTAAGAAGCTACTAACATACGTATGAGAGAGTCACGCTGACAGCGATGGCAACACGCATGGGCCTACTCGACCGGTTCATTGCCACCCTCGGCATTTAAAACCGGCGTAAAGTAGTGACTTTCTGCTACTGCGGTTTGCATTAGGTACTACCGAGCTCTGGCATCCAGCCACCAAATCCTTCCTGGAGTATGACAGTGGTACTGAAAGTGAGACTACCCCATGAGGGTACCAGCATCTCCGATGCTGGAGAATCCTTCACTAAGTCCACAAACTCAAGGCAGCCACCCGAATTTTGAGAAGAGCACAGAACCGCGCGCTGGACAAGCAGCAAACGATGTGTAGGTACGCTCAACATAGATTTCAGATATTTATTTTGTTAACATTTTTTTAATGTCTTTTTCAATATCAGATATTTTCATTCCAACCTGAATGCCCTCCACCACCATCTTGAGACGGCTCGGCCGACCTTGTTATTTTTAACGGAGGCTCAGATTGCCTCAGATTGACCGAGCGACACAGCTTATCTTTTATGGCTTCTGTCGGGATCGCTGTATACGAATACAAAGGAAGTTACAGGAAGTTTCCGTCGTCTTGCCAATTTTGAAGGTTGGGATCTGTCAATCATCCGGCTTCGTATTGATTCAGACGATTACATTCGAATCTATGCATGCCTGTACAGGTTCCAATTGGTTGATTTGCCTACACGACTCCCAGATGTAGACAACCACAACACCTCCTTACTGAACCTTCTGCTGACTTCACATCCTGAACAATACAGGGTAATATTCGATGCCCTCTTGGAGTCTTCTGACTACTGCCTACTACAGAGTGTGGTACCCATTAAACACGGTATAGCAGAACACTCGTCGTGTCTGGCATTACAAGTCAACAGGTTAGGATGCGTACTTTTTACTGATCCTATCTCTGGGGGCCGGTTTGCTTCTTTTCACATGATTCTAGTGCCTGTGCCGTTGCTGTGCGTCTACAGGATAGGGATCGTTATATTCCTAGCCTGAGCCAATACGCTGGTCACTAAGGATCCGACGGTAAACTTAAAAAGGACAACCGAGCCTCTGGCTACTTTAAGCAGCAAATTGCCAGGGCAAGGTCCGAACATATCTCGAAAATCGGTGGGAAGTATGCGTATACACATACACATATGTATGAATGTATAATACTTACATTATTTTCCAGGTTTTAACTTTACATTATGCAAATCTCACTCTGCTGTGAGACGTATTCAGAAATTTTGATTAGAATGTTAAACGAGACATATTTACACAAGTAAGTCGAAATAAATGTTCAAAGCATACGCCGGCGCCTTCGCTCAGAAGCCAAAAGAATGTATATACCTCGTCACATTGGAAGCACTACTGTTTTCAATTTGTTGATGTAATGTTTTCAAAGAAAGTAATCTATTTCAGTATATACTATACTATTATAACTATTTTAGATTAGGCAAATTAAAAAAATTAAGTAAACATTATAACACTGCTTTCATACAATAAAATGAATAAATATCAAATATTCATTTTTATTTTGTATGGCTTAAAGTAAAAGGACTAATAATTTCATAATTAAGTAAATATAAATTATATATATACCATGAATTCTCAAAATAAATGAATAACATTTAATAAGAAAAAGTTAATTTAATAAATAATGTAAAGGACCTAAATGTACATATTTGCAATTCATATTGTTATAAACATTACTTATTAATCTACAAATTTAAATAAAGTGATATGAATAAATTTATGTGAAACGCATCTCTTCTCTCCCGTACATGACGGGGCAGGCAGAGCAGGTGAAACTTAGTGAGATATCCTTCGTTCTGAATTTTTATCCTATTTTGGTACTTTACAACCTATACTTTACCGATAGATACTAAGACTAAGTTCAAGTTTAAGAAATATAAAAATGCTGCCTTAGTAAAAGTTATTCAGTATAATGGGTAGTTTCCATTGAAACAAAAATCAAAGGTCTTGAACATCTGATGCAGAACCATAAGAAATAAAACTAGTTCAAATGTAAAAAAATGTTATACAATGTTACACAAGTCACCTCTGGACTTAGAAATAATAGTTAAGTAATGCAAAACCAGCCTGAAATAAAGTATTTATTTCAATATACATATATACATAGGTACTAAAAATATTAAGAATTTTTTAATGTAGATCTTCTCACCGACTGAATTGTAACAAAAGACTCATATATGCTGCATTTCTAAAGGTGTAAAAAGTGTAGCGCTACGCGGCTACGAAATGCTACGAGTTAGGTACTACTGTCCTCATTCACTTCTTACTGATATTGTTTCAAATGATCTTAATGCAACATGTTATTTATGAACACAAATACTAAGATTTTTGTATCAGTCAAAGTTTTTAATTATATCATAATTTTTTTTTACTGTAATAATATAATGAATTGTATTACTGTGTACTCAATATATTACATTATATATTGAGCGTAGACGTATTTAATAAGATTTTGAAATTAAACTATTTTAACTGGATTAATTAAAATATTTTTGGTACACGAAAATACATTTAGAAAACACAAACCCAATACAAGTAGTAGTATTGGTAAATCCCACCACCATCCTACACAGATATCTACCGTTAGAAAATCTTTGTTTCAGAGAGCCCACCACCTCTGCGATGCTAAACACCTAGGGGACGAGATTTAACAGGCGAAGAATGCCCTTCATCAGAACAAGCTGCCAGTTCCCCGCCTGCGTCGTAGAAAAACCAACAAGCCGCTCACTTTGAAGAGACAATCAGCACTGTATGAGAAAGGAGCTTCAGACAGGATTGGTTCAATCGTAAGAAGAGTTTTGATAAAAGGGATATTTACGCCTAACCAAAAAGTGAGCCAGTTCTTGAAACCAGTGAAAAGTAATAAGATCCGCGTGGATATTGAAGTACAAAACATACGAATTTCAATAGAGAAGACGGTTGGTAACTTTTTACCACCTGGGACCCAATCCTAAAAACTTTGAAATCTCAAAATCACCACATCAGATAGCAAGACACAGCCAGCTCTTTCTGCAAAAATCCAGGACAGTATGAGAAGCAACGAAAATTCGTTGGCGGTAGTTTGATATAATAATTGTATCAACTGACAGACGAATGCCACCTCAGTCTACCTGTGACCACGGACTTATGTAAAGTGTTCTAAACGTCGGGTTTCTAAAATATATTTTGGAATACCAAAATACATTTTAGAAACCCGACTACAATGATTTACTATACTAATACAAAAATACGACATGTATGTATATCGTAGCTGATAGTGATTTAAAAAATAAAAAAGTTAAAAACTAGTTAGAAATGGAAATGATTAGAAGAAAGCAAAGAAGTTGGTATATTGTTACTAAATTGATTTACTTAAGTTTTTCCCCAAACGAGGCAAATCCGATTACAAGATTTTTAATTAATTCCGCGTCCGGCGACTTCTGGTCGGACAGAACGTGATTCGGTCTGCTGCGGTACTCTTACAGACCGCTTGTAAATTAGGATTTAAAACTTTATGAATAATATTTATATAAGCCTAAAATACTAATTCGAACAAAAGTAAAATATTATTGTATACTATTTTATACCATATTAATCATGAAATTTGTTAAGATTTTAATATATAATTATAATTTTATAGAATTTCCAACAAAAAAATAACTTTTTCCGCAATAACATAATTTTAAAACGTTACTATTAACATAAACTTGTTCCTAATATATTAGATTGTTTGATGAACTCCTGATGGTACAGTGAATTTTCACTTTAGCTGATTTGTAATTTTTTAAGCTTAAACCTACACCAAAATTTTGTGATCACAAAATACAGTCTTTATTTATTAAAATAAACGGAACTCTTCTCAACGGTACACGGAGGCTTTTCAAAGCTTCCGGTTTATTTATCCTTAAAAAGCGATTACAAGCATTCCTACAAGCGTTACGACAAATACCTTTATTTTGGGTTAAGTGATTACAGTAAGTGCTTCACGCTGTGCGTTGCTTTAAAGACACTAAGTTTGATTTTGTTTTGAGATAAATAGTATATTAGTTTATTAGTTTCTTTATATTACTTTATGTACGGCAAAGCCTTGTTCGAAGTAGATTTATTATTTGTTAATAATGCAACGACTGTGGTCACTTGTATTCAATAATTACAGACATCATAGAAATAGCTACAAAGTATTAGCTTCACGCATATCATATAGCAGGAAAGACAAAGGGAACTTAGTGTTAAGACAACATATCCTCCACTTTCCCCGCGCCTTCCATTACTAGACCAGAGCAATGGAAATTTATTTAAACACTGACCCACTGTGGCATCATGGCGTCGTTAAGTTTTAAATAATATTTGAGGTCCTGAAAGCAATATAAAGTGAATTCAGGCTGAATTTCAAACTCGAACTTCCAAATGTCAAAATTCAGGACAACATACGACCTACATGTTTTACGCCATCACTAAGATACGATATCCCAAAATATCTAACGGAGGTAGCACTGGATTTTACCTTATATACTATATAAAGTAGAAATGAAAATAGTATAAATATTAATGGTCATAAAATCTAATGTCATAATGGTCGTAATATTTAATTTAAAGTATAATAGCACAGTAAGTACTAGTTGTTTAGTGCGGCGACAGTCGCAGTGCGTCACGCAATATAGTTGTAAAACGGACCCAAAGGTTAAACAAAGTGAGGTCAGATTACCTTCGTATTGTTAATAAACGTGTTAAGTTATTACAATTACTTTTAATTAATATTTACTATACATATATTTTTGGTTTTTGTAAGCTTAAAGAACGTAATATTGTAATGAATATTTCACGGCCAGCTAACAGAAGAATAAAACTATAAATCATATGAAATTTACTGTCATTTAAATGCGCTTTTAATTATTACTAGATACATTTGGAAATTTAGATTATAATATTTTATTAAACGCATCTGTGACATATCTTAGTATATTTTAAAGATTTCTCTCATGTCGAATACCTTTTAAATGTCGCATTACACTAGTAACGAACGATGAGTTCTAAGCAATCAACCTCAGGTATTAACATACTGTTATCTCTTGAGGACAAACTTGTTTTAAATGAACGAAATAAGTAAGTATATAATGAAATAAGTATTTCACGTGTAATTTGGTGTAGCATATAAAATTACACTTAGCTATCTTAAACGAGCCCATGTATAATTTAATATATATTAAGTACATTTTGCATGACATTAAATGAAATTCGTACGAATATAACTTGGAAGAAAGAGGCTGTAACGAAATAATCTCTTTAGGTAATAGTAAATGATTAATCAATAAAATTTTACATAATACTGGAAAATTGTTAAAATATTTTACTCAGAAAACTATGTAAAGTAGGTTCAGGGCCACGTCGCCGTGTCGAGGTGCTTGCTTCTTGGTAGGAGCACGAAGCCGCGACAGCGCACGCTACCACGTCACAGCTTATGTTTAAAGAAAAAGCTGATTTATAATCGCCTGCTGTTTCCTACACTTGGCGTTCAAAGGAATGCCATTATGGTAATGTACACACATTACCATATTAGCATATTTATGCAAAGGTACTTCTGAACGAACATATTCTTATCAAAAATAATTATATTACAGCGATGTAACCTTAATAGACAATTCTCTGAACAATCACAAAAATGCAGGAAGAAAGTTCTTTAGAACGATATTTTTTATTTGTTATATTATGGTAAAAAAATGCGCCGTATTCGCTACTTATATGAAATATATGCCAAAACAGTTCATACAATATATAAAATATAAGGTAGAAGTCTACTTTCTTAGTACTTTCCTCACGTCAAAGAAATCACGTTCCTTTCGTTTTTACTAACGTAGAACTAGATAAAATGAAATATTTCTGCAAAACTTTTTTTTAATTATTTAAATTTTCACATGACGTCAGTCGTCATTCATTTATCATTGGAGTATAGTTTGTACTGGATCAGTACCAGAGAAATACTTAGTTTATAGTTTATTGCAAAATTTATTTCAAGAAAAAGGATAAGCAACTATTATGGAATACATTAATATTTAATCTACATTATAAATAAGCATTCTGGTCTAACAGCGTGCTTGTTTTCATTCTGAGCATTGCTTTTTATGTAGAGATTAAAGTAATTAAACAATTTAGTTTATGTGAGTACGACCAGGTCACGACTTTGATTTGAACTTAAATTACTAACACTGAATAAACTTAGCAATTAAAAACGTTTATATTACGTGATGAGGTGAGTTTGTTTATATTTCAAGTGAAAATTATTTGTGAGGAGCTGAACGCTACCTGAAACATTCGAAACGTATTAATCTATCGTTGCTGTAAGTTTATATCGTGCAATTACGACCCGACTTCTTTTTTAATATATATTTCAACTATAAAATAAAAGTTACTATATAGAGCGGAGTGTCCTAACACTAGGTACTCTTTGTTTGTCCTCTTATTGTAAAAGAGGCGTAAATCTAAGAAAAAACTAAATTTACTGCAGAAAGTAATACTCCTACTCGTAGTAAGATAAAGCAAAGAAATTTACATGAGGGCTGAGTTAAAGAATCAATGAATTTTTCAATTCAGTTAAATTTTATATGAATCTAAAAACGTAACCTCGTGTAAAAATATATTTTATTTATTTTATTAATGGTACATTTGTGCTGTACGGACATATAGTCCGTGCTTCTTGTTACAGTAAGTTATTTTTTTTTACATAATAGGTACACGAGTATTTTTACACCTTCGTTACTTAAAATTAGGCTTTTAAAACTTGTCAGTCTTAAGTATGTCATATATATGTATTGTTATATTGAAATAGCTAAAATATATCTCAATAGCTAAAATAAATATCATACAATGTAAAGTGGACTAGAATGAAAATGTGTGGTTCCGAACAGAATCTGTGGGATTTGTCCTTTCTTTACTTTAAAAAATGAAGTTTATTTATTAAACATTACTGATTGCTTCTGATACGAAGCTATACTTAAGTTTATTGTTTAAAAAATTAGCTTTTAATTGTATTGAAGATATTATTAATAATATTCTTAAAAAATAATGTTTGTTAAACTAAATTAAGAGTATATTGAGCATTATTACTATTTAAATATTTTTCTAGGTGTTGATAGAACTTTGAACTACCGTCACATTTATAACTTGACTTAAAGTAAAGTATTAAGTATTAGTATTAAGTATTAGTATTATATTTAAGTATTCTGCATAACAAGTCAGTTGAAATTGTTTAAAAGATTTGCCAAAAATCCGAACTCAGTAGATTTGGAATAGCAAAAACTTCTTTACATAATTTTACTTTACTTTTAAAAAAATATCTTTTTGTGAGTCGTAAAAATATTTTTACTTCAATTTCGTATTGAAGTTCCAATTTTATTCGAATTGCTTTAAATACGTTATACTGGGACTCGGGCAAACTTCTGCATATAAATAAGGCGCAGGCCTTAAATATAAAGCGTGGTGGCGCTCGCGGACGACTCTACTGTGCGGTGCGACGCGTTTGGGATACTTTTGTTTTATGTTATTATCCGCTGCCCTTAAATTTGAACTATACAGAGACCTCACATCAAAATTAGTATCTTTTTTATATAACTTAGGCTCAGTCAAGTTCGGTGGAGGATATCTGCTTACCTACATATGAGTACGTTACTCTAATATAGAAGAAATCCTTTTAACGAGATATCTCATTACAGTCGTTGCCAATTTAGTTATAAATATGCAACTAAGTAAAATATAAGTTTTAGACAATATTTTAATTTCGATATCAATTAAAATACTAATAGGATATGTCTCGAAATGATCATTACTATCAGAATAGTGCTGTTCAGAAAAGTGGTGTCCCAGGCGGCGTCTCCTATGTGTTGATGACCTGTGGCGTCTCTCTCATTGGAACGTTCGTACTAACAGCTAACAACGTTAGTCGAAGAGCGCTTGTTAGTGTTATCTTAGTTATTAATTTAAAATAATAAATAATTTTTCCACAAGTTAAGTGGACTGTTGGAATCATTTCATTGTGAATTTACATAATGATTTTTGTCATCACTTTATTTACTGCTTACGCTGTTACTAGATACTACCTGGAGCCCAGGCACTCAATACTTTAGTAATCTGACCTCTTCGTACTATTGTAGTCACAACAGTACAAAATGGTCAAGCAAATTATTGCAAAGAATTGGTGTACAACACAACCAATATGTCAGGCTTAATAAATCTCTCGCTAGAAGAAACAAAATAGATGCCTTCAGTCATCTGCGAGGATATTAGAATATGCAAAAAAAATCAAAAGACAAGACGGATGAAGTCTAAAAATTATTTAGTCCCAGTCAGTTCATTCTGCATCAGTCCAGGGCAATACGCTAGGTAAGTAAATAATCGAAGTAAATAATTTGATGTACTAATTGTATGAACTGACATATGAATGCTCGTCTACTTGGGATCATGAGCTTCTGAAAAGTGTTCGAAAGGTCTGGTTTAAAAGCATAATATCGACTGTCAAATTATATACGATAAATTCAGTTGAAGCAGATTCATTTATTGACTGTGAAATTCAAGGTATAGTTCACTAACCTAACGTTTTTTACAAATAAGAGTTATTAAATGCAATCTCTGAACATCATATATGTTATAATGTTGTCACTTTTTTTTTTTTGTAAATCTAGGGTTGGCGTTACTTACGCACGTTTCATATGACTGTTCGAAACGCACTGATAATTATTTTAACACTTTGACTTCAAAATAAAGCTTGACACGCTATTCATCGTGAAAGCCGCATCGTTAAATCCATGATCTAACGCGCGCCCTTATCTACGGAAATTGGAAAATTGAGGGATAATTTGCTTCCAGCATTTAACACGTGTGGAGAATTACTGTTACATATTTGTGTAGACACGTTCGATTAAAAAGAAATAATATAAAACCTTGTTTCATTAATTTCAATAAATATATATTTCTTCTACCAACTCTCATGAATAATTTAAGAAACAACATTTATTTGTATTGCAGCCACAAAATTTTAAATATATCAGTTTTACAGTCTCTATATATATGAAAAAAAAATAACATTTGTTATTCCTGCTAAAATTCGAGAACGGCTGAACCGGTTTGGCTAATTTTGGGTTCAAAATATTTGTACAAGTCTAATTAAAAGCTCAGAAAACATAAATGAGTTTTATTTTGAAGAAAAAAGTTTTTTTTTTTTTTTACATACAACCAGTTTTATTTTTCCATACAACAAAATTTAATTTAAGCAAGAAAAATTGCTTAAGCTATGAAATATTAAAATACTTATGAAATATTAAGTAAAGACGGCCGCATGCATAGTATAGTTCATTAGATGAATATTTATTATATTAATAAGAAAATTTCTGAACGTGTTATAAATATCTGATAATATTTCATTAATTTTCAACAAATCTGCAATAATTAGGGTAATAACACCGGGTCCCGCAATAGTTCTTTTCATTATCAATTGACAAAGATGTAAACCAGGATATCGTAGTCAGCTATCTCACAGAGTTTCTGAATTCAGTAGGCATTGTGGACTTCAACTTCCAATTTACAATTAAAAGTAGGATCATCATCATCATGTTAAGAACAAGAACAAGAGTGATTGTGAAAAAGCTAATGTCATCGAGGCAACGACCATCAGAGGAAAATACAAGAAGAGGATGTCTCGGTCTCGCGTATACCGATTATAACTTACTTACCGTTTGATTTTGAGAGTCTACAACACATACAAATTGCAACAAATTGCAAGGTCAATCGTTGGATATTTTTGGAATCAAGTTGCCCTATCCTGCACTAATCAATAGTCTTTGAAAATGAAATTATATGTTTATGTATTTTTCGTAGAGAATATCCTAAAGTATTTTCATTGTTGGTTTTCTGTTTTTATATTAAATATTGACACATCATCTAATTCTGAGGCGGTACGAAGTTCGCCGGGTCTGTTAATTGTTAGAAATAAAAATATACGAAAACCTTTGGTTATCTCAAAATTTACTAAAAATATAGTAATTTTATAGTTATGTTTCGTCAGTAGCTAACCAGAAATATAAAATTACCACTAAGATTATAATATATGAATATATAAATATACTTATACACACAAATACATCAATTAACAATTAATTGAGATTAATTGTAGTTAAATAGACGGCTCTGAATACAGCTGTATAAGATTTGACATTTTTATGAACTAGACTTTACTACCTCTCATGTAGACTATCATAGGAATGATATATAACATATCCGAGTACGAGATACGAGTTATACATTCTATAATATATTCTAAAACACCTATCATTATATTTTTTTTAACTATATTATAAAAGTGATTCGTATTCTATACGCTTCAATTGCATTAAAAAAAGAAGCTTTGCATTTTACAAACAACAAAGTTTCTTATTACAACAGTCTACAACTTTTCCAATGATTTATGCCCTGACCCGCCCCCCTTCTGATAAACACAGAAAACTTTCATAAATTCTATTTCGCCTTAAATTAAAAGCTCTACATAAAGCGTACTTACTGAGTTTTCAAGTATTTGGTATTCACATCAAATAGTTTCATACACCACGAAAACAATTTCGTTTTTAGTGTATTCACTGGCAGTAAGGTAGTACAGGGTCGCGTCACTCCGCGCCCGCAGCCGGCGCCCGACTGCCGCCTTACGCCACGGGATACTAACATACAGCCTTAAACACCAGTATATCCTGACCTTTCTTTACCTGAAATATTCATATTTTTGAGAGGTCAACATTTTCATTGGTTTAGATATGTAAACGACCTCGATTTAAATACGAAAAGTAATTTTAGTTTCTCACTAGAGCTGATAGAGTCAAAATATTTCAATTGTTTTGAATAAACTGATCTTTAATTTTCTTTCCACGTTATGTTGTATTATTTATCATAAATAATATCCAAAATGGACAGGAAATATCTAAAGATGAAGTAACTAACCCTAGACTGGACATAAGTTTATTTTTGTGATTCTAAATAAACACATGTGGGTAATAAATAGACCGTATCTATTTGAGAGGAAGATAAAAATGTGCAAAGCATGCCATAGCATGTTTTAAATAATATTAAAATTTCTGAACGAAATAATATTATATTTTTTTCATATCTGAAAATAAATAAATACGAAAAACATATTTAGAAATCGTATAAAAATTCGAACGCAGTGGGATGCGAATACCGTGATTTTTAAAATGTAAAAAATATTTAATAAATAACATTCTCTCTTGCCAAACCATTGTTCGTAGAATAATCTTTGGGTAGCAGAAATTTGTGAAAATCTCTCTACAGAGATGCTAACAACAAAAATAATTATATTCAAAAAAAATAAATATTATAATAATTGCACGCAGTTGTATGTAGAACGCATGGCTTAGCGGTCAGATCACTTGGACGGTTTCCAAGAGGCGCGCATTTGAATCCCGCTACGTTCAAATTTTTATACGTTTTTTGGATATGTTTTTTAATTTCCTAAATGTATGATTCACACTATAAAATGTTAAAAAATATTAAATAATTACGAGTTATACATTAAAAACTTTTATTGTCTTAATACTCTCAATACTTGCTAAAAAAGCGACAATGTATGTCAACGACTCGCGTAGGTGAAGTAAAATCAACTTCTATTCTATCGTGATTCGAATATACATTGTATTTTTACGAAAGAATTATTTATCTCATAAACTATAAGAAACAAGTATGCTATTAAATACAGCAATAGTAAAAGTTGATTTGGTGGGCAGTTTTCATAAAATAAATAAAAATCATTAAACGTTGCGGCCATAGTGGCGCAGTGGCATAGCGTCTGACTGTAAACACCTAACGTGTATACCAGTTGTGTCCAATTCTCAATCGAAAGAATGGTTATTATTATATAGTTTTTCTTTCTGTATAAATCCAATGTTTCATCTGGTGGTTAATGGAATTAGTATATCATGAAGTCCACGCAAGCGAAATTGCGGGCATCAAATGTTTTAAAATATTTTTTAAATGCTATTCGCAACCTATTGTTATAAATATATAAAAAAATGTAGAGTAGGACGCCCTGCACCTAGGTGGAATTATGACTTAAGCAAAGTGGCTAGATCGACCTATTAGAGATGCCTATGTCCAGCTGTGGACGGAGAAGGGCTGATAACCGATGAAAATTTCATTTAAAGTCGCAAATAACTATACTTTTATAAGGTAAACCGCTTAGCATTCCGGTGACCTAATATTATTATAAATAAAAAAAATATTAGATAAACTATTATTCCATAAGAGTATATCTAACTGGAACGAAATGACTATTTCAAGACTAAGACGCTAAGGAATAAAAATAATAAATTACATTCAGTCGCCCTACAACATGTGAGGCGAGATGTGCATTTAATAACAATGGAAGTTATAACATATGAGTTTAGCGACCAAGTTAGAGAGTTCAATAAAAGTGTAGGGAGCCCGCTAACTCGCTACAAGCGCTGTGTTATTGTTGACGTCTTCAAAGTTGTTTTAAATTATTTACGCCTGTACTTACCGCAACACTATGCAGGACGAATAATTGATAATAAAAATAACAAATATTATAAAAATATAAGGTTAAAAACCTATTATTTCATACTCTAATTATAGATTAAAATTGGTATTTCTCTTCATAATAAAATATGACTAATTATGTATATGTATGTATGTTTGTACGTATTATAATATATATATACATCTGTTTACTCAGTGCACCTCTTCCCATTTAAACTATTCTCTCCTCTATTCGAAAAGTGCCTGGAAGAGAGCGCTTACTTGGTGATAAGGTCGCCTATTGTACTCTTCTAAATATTAAGATAAATGTTGTCTAACATATTTTTTGATGCATAATAAAAAGTATTTAACTAAACTATTTTACTTATTACTGTGATCTTCCATGCCACACACGATTCGATCTCGCAACATGCACTCTATGTCCATAAAATCACAGGATGAACTGATTTTACTTAATTGAGCTATATATTCCGATGTATTTTTATCGACATTTTGATTGCGTGGGTAAAATTTGTGCGACATAAAAATTTCGTTTGGCTTTGGCCTATAAGGCTTTGTTAGAATAACCTGTACTTCATTGAATGTCTCATCACTGGCTCTTCTTGGAGTAATTAATGCTAAGAATGTTTCAAACACCTCAGCACCACGCACAGTTAAGAAATTTGCTCTTTTTGCACCATCCAAGATAATTCCATGGGCCACAAAAAGCCTAGCCTGTGTATGTAATCGTCCCAAATATCTATTTTTCGGTTGAATTCACAAAATTTCACAGCTTTATGGTCCATTTTTCACTATGTTAGCTTCGGTGCCACTATTATGTTTATATAATACTATATATTAAGTGTAATTATTTATTAAGCTTGGTAGCAAGACATTAAGTGTCACAATTGTTTTATTATTGAATTATCCACTTGATTTAACTTTTTACACAAAAAGGTAAACAAATGATCAAATCATATATATAATAGTAAGGTAACTACGACTGTTCTTTCTTGAACTAAAATTATATTTGTATGTGTGGAAGACAAACTTGTGCGGTGACAACTCAGAGTGCATCGCTAGTATGTACTGAATTTATATTATGTAAGTAAAATAATGTTAATGTAAGTGTAAAATATACACAATTTGCAATTTAGGAAAACAAATTACGTTAAGCGCTAGAGCTTGCACCTCGCACTTCTCAAAGTTTAAAACTACTTCCGTGCTAGTGTTGCGCTTTACGTAACCACTTTCAAGTACCAAAGCCTAACGACTCTATTAAAAATATAATTAATTTAACTAAAACATTTTCTTTGTTATTAATAATTTGATAAACAATATTAAATTGTTAGAAAGCTGATAGATAATGTCAAAAATCTATAAAAATGAACAGAAAACGAACAATTAAATTGTCGAAGACATTCTCTACGAAAATTCGCCTGATATTTAACTGAGTCATTTCTCTAATTGTTGCAGACGAACATATTTGTTGTCAAATACATCTTTATAGTGCGTTCAGAAATGTTCTTAGAAAGATAATCAATATTAATTTAGAGATCAAATGACCGGCCGAACTATTGATTGTAATAATTATATATATATATATATATATCGTTAAATCGTGCGGAGGAATTCGACTTACGCTAGGTCTTTTAATATTACATAATGTATTCTTTTTATTATTTTCCGCTCATTTTAAAGAAATTAAACAACTTGTTGTCTAACCTTTTAAACCTTCCTTGGATGTCTACAAATATTTTGAAACCAAACTTAGGAAAATTGGCCTAACTATTCTCAAGTTTTAGCAAGACTAACAAACGTCATTTCATTTTTATATATATAGATATTCCATAGATTGTGGGAACTAAGTGACTTTTTGCTCCGTTTTCCGCTTTCCTTCTATTTAAAGACAGTATATAGTGGTGGTGCTCAACGCTGCAGTTTATTTTACCAGACTATAGAAATCAGAGCAAAACTTATATAGTTTTCAAGAGGCGCGTGTTTGAATCCCGCTCCGTTCAAATGTTTATATGTTTTTCAATTTCCTGAGTGTGTAATTAACACTTTAAAATGTTAAAAAAATAAAAAAATATATGTTATGTACAAGTTCCACATGGGATAAAATGGGTGCAATATAAGTACAGTGTAATTAATGACAAAATGTTTATTTCGTAAATATCTGATTTTGTCTAAAACTGCCAATTTTTTTTATTTACGTTGTTTAACGATAATGTAAATAGTTGTAACTTTTTTATTTATCAACCGATTGAAATGAAATAAACACTAAATGTTAAAAGAAGCTTACCGCAATAAAATAGCCATTGCATTCAAATCGGTCAATCCGTTTCTCAGACAAACAGAAAAAAAAATTAAAATATTTTTTTTGGGTATTGATATATTATATTATAAAAATTTAACGAAATGAAATGATTTTATATATTTTAAATATTTTATATATTGATATATTATATTATATTTTTTCCCCTTATAATATATTTTTTCATATGTCTTCCATGTGCAGTCAGCGATCAGTTACATTTTTATTACATGTATAGATTAATGTAATATAGATTACAAGTCATTTTTATAACAAACAATACATCTTATACCATTGAGTCGATCAAAGGAGATGAGCTGTTGCACTCCATAGTTGAATGTAGCCTATTGTTTTCCTATTGTTGCAATGCAAGGGTCGGGCTAAGATATAAGCTGATCTTCAATATGTATGTAAAGCGTTGTCATTTCATTTCGTTAAATTTTTCATTTCGTTTCACGCACTTTCATTTCGTTAAATTTTACATTTTCTGCATAGGTCAATTTAGTTCTTAAGAGTTGTTGCTGTTCTTTTTAAAAATACTAATTCATTCAAATCAACCTTTACCTGTCCACTGCTGGACGAAGGCCTCCCTCAGGGTGCACCAAAGGTCCCGGTCCTCCGCCTTCCGCATCCAGCCAAACCCGGAAACCTTCTTTAGGTCGTCGGCCCGTAAAGTAAGATATCCTTAAATTGCATCAAGTAAGATATCCTTAAATTACACTTACTGTCCTACTTCCTTCTTTCCGTCACCCCCGCCCAGAATGAAGTATTGCACGCCATCTATACTCCAGAGCAAAGTGGAGCACTTCCACGTACAAAGAGATTACAATTTGCTTTACATACGTACTATATACTTCAATATATATATAAACACACACATATTCATTAAATATTTTTTTATCTTAACCCATCTTCCATAATCGAAATGGAATAATAAATTTCGAATATCATTCCATTTACACTTTATGAAACTACACCCGGAGAACAAAAATATTTTCAATATATTACCTTATGTTAAATGGATATCGTATCCACAACCAGACACAGTATTATTGACTTCAATCATTTATATTACGATAACATTTTAAAAATTATACTGGTATTTTTTTTATAAAAGCATTCTTATCTCTAACATAAATGTTTAAGTTAAGTTACTCATTATATGAAATGTAACAAATATACTTGCCCTTAAAAATGCTAGAAACGGAAAAATATTAAATATGCAATATACCGATGCAACATTTATATAGTTATTTGTAAAGCATCGCTACAATTCTACGTTACAGCTAATTTAATTTGTTATTTCGATCTGGTTCGTTAGAGCAACTCAGACGTACGGACAAGCTCACAGAGCCATGCAGAATTATTTGTAAATATATTTACACACATATATCTTAATAAAGTAAACTCGCACTCGCTCTTATTTGCTGATTGCTTATGTAAAATCTAATATCATGAGAAATAAAAACAAGTGTTCGTTGCAGATGTAAGATTATAAATAAAGTTAAATCGTATATAAATAAATATCGTATTAAATCGTATATAAATATTTCAATATTTAGCCGGATTCGAACTGGCGTCTATTATATGAAATAAGAACAGTGCGAATATTTTTTTTATTATTTGGAAAGAAATTAAGAACCTATACTTACATCCACTTCGTACTACGTTGTAACGTATTTTTTTTACAATTATTAAATTATAATTGGGTAAACAACATATTATTTTATCAATTGAATATTTCTATAATATTTAAGCTGAATTTTTTTCTATAAAGGTGCTAACAGAAAATCTTGTAATAAATTTATAACAATCTCTAAGCCCGTTAATCACCTTTTGTAACTGACTAAAGCATTTGGACGAAGTTTATGTATATGAACGCTTTTCTCCTTTTTTATGAATGTTCTGTACATAAATATGAAGTGGGCGTGTAGAACTAACTCTTATGGCTGAGCGGTTTACAATTATACTCTTAATCACTATTACTGTAATTATTTTATGTTTAATTGAAGAGGTAAGGCGATTGTCTCGCAGTGGGACATCATCTGCCTGAAAACGTGATGGTCTTGGATTCGATTTCCAAACGTGAGAAATGATGATTTTCATTTCCCCGCTCTGGTAAGGCAGAGGGAGTTAGGCGTTGAGTTCCGCCACTCTTGAATCCGGGCGTAAGGCATCTGCCTTAACAGAGTGTGACTGACACAAGGTTTGTCTCTGCCTAACACGCTATGCGGAAAAAATGTGAAGCTGAAAAAAGTTTTAGTTTATTAAAATTATTTTAACTTATTGTTTTAGTTTTTCGGCTTCTAAGATAATTAAAGTCACTTGCACCGCTGAAGCACCTCAGCTTCATCAGAGTGATATACAGTTTTATAAAGCTAAGCAGCGCGCATCTATGATATGCGATGATTACAATTAACTAAAATCGCCTGTAAATGTTCGCGCTTTATTTATTGCTATGACCGTTCGCATCGCGTCGGGACTCGGTGTTCACGGCGTCGCCTCGCACGGATTAAAGAATATTTCAGTCAATTTCAATTCTTTTTTTAACATATATGCATTTAAAAATAGCTTCTTCATTCATTTAAATGTTACTTCTACATTAATTTCAATTATATTTTTTATTAATGTAACAAACTTATATAACTTTTTAAATTATATTTGGATGATACGTTTACAGACTCTATATAAGTATAAACTAGAGACAAATGTTAGACGTTAAATAACAAATACTTCAATTATTTATTTACTTTGTACACAATATTGACGTAAATAGATCACTTTCGCCTCAATTTTGTATCATGTAAATGGATGGGATGGAGATTGGACACTCAAACATAAACAAACAAATGCCTGAAAACATATTTCAACGTATTTATTTACTTAACAAACGGTAGCTTCATTTATATAGATTATAGAGTCATGTATGTTTAAGCCCGTTGTTTTCTCTCAGTTGGCGCGCGAGCCACGCCACGCCGTCCGGGACGCCCGCGCCGCTGAGCGCGCTGCACGAGCAAATGTGCCACGGCTTGTCCGTAATGCGCTCCAGACCAAGAGCTGCGTACCAGACACACACACATTTATTCTTCTGATTTTCTCGTGTTGTCAGAGAGAAGACAAAGATGTTAGACCGCCAAACATTATAAGCACTTAACATAACAAATGTCATATAAGGTCAACTGACATTTTGTAACTTGCTCACACTGGTATCGATGTCGATTCACCAATTACTTACGGAATATGGCCAAGCAACTTGAGCACATTATTCTTCACAGAGATACCTACTCGTAAATTAATTGATAATATTATTTTTAACTGCGCCATGTTTAACTTACTGTGTTGTATTCTTTAACTTTGACAAGTCTTACCACAACAAACTCGGCTCGTGTTGATATCTTAGTTTAATTAACCTTACCTAATATTTCAATTAAATGTTAATATGTAAAACTGACAAGGTACATAAGACATAGTTAATGTAATCTGCAATGCCAGGTAACCTGCGGCGACGTTCGTGGCGGCGAGAGCGTGCGGCGCGTCGCTCTTGTTGGCGAGCACGAGCAGCGGTACGCGGCGCGCGCTCATGTCGGGATGCGCCAGCATCAGCTCCAGCTCCTCGCGTGCCACCACTGCCACCGCCACCGACACCAACAGAAACGCTTATTTTATGCTCCCACGTGCTATACTAGCACCGTGTTGTAATAACACTAGATATAGTACTTTAACATAACAACGGTCTATAACCTATACCTCTATATGTTTAATGATTATATTTAAATAGTTTTCCTATCTATATTCTGGGAAGATAAGGCACCTCGTTGAATTCTTCTATTTAATATGCACCGTTATGAACTCGGGCGGAAAACGAGGAACTGAGAATTTAGACACTAAATGTTTTCTAGCCTGATTTGCGGGGAAAAGCATGAAAATGTAAAACAATGGACAATGGTAATGGAAAGTTCGTACCTAACCGCAAGTGATCAGCGGAGTCCACAACGAAGATGACGGCGTTTGCGTGTCGGTAGTGACGCTCCCACAGCGCGCGCATGCGAGCCGCACCCGACACGTCCCAAGCGCTGAACGACACACCGCCACCTGTAACACATCATGTAACCCTTGGGATAGTACTGCATTTACTTAGTCTGAGAGTCAGCCTAAACGTCGAACGGAGACGGCAGTGGGATCGAACTCACAGTTGTAGTTTGATCTACCTGATACCGTTCAACTACTCTCCTCGTGTACTATAAATGACTGTTCGTAGTACAAGGCATCATCGAGGTCCTTGCCCCGCAGGGGGCGCCTTTGCGCTTTGACCCCTCTCTCGAGCAGCCCTGTATGGCTGCTTGCATTAACAATATCCAAAAACAAGGCGTCGTATTGGTATAATATATGTACTAATCGCCAATTATTATGACTAAAACATATAAAAATGTTAATATACGCTTAAGTTCCCGTTTCAATGTTTCCATTGCTTTATCTCACTAAACTCAAGAAATACGATATGTTCAATATGGTTTTACTTTGAAAGTAATCCCTTTGTTGCCCAACAGTGGGCACGGTGAGCGTCGCGCGCTGGTCGGGCGGTCGCAGCGCGTTCAACAGTGAAGTCTTCCCGCTGCTGTCCAGCCCCAGCACCAGCACGGTCGCTGGCGTGCCGCCGCCCGACACCCATGCTGATATCTTGTCCAGTAAGCCCATTACTGTTTGTACATATTTTGAAAAACATAATTTAGACATAACTTTTTCTTTATTTTTGTGTACTCAAGTTAAAAGGACTTATATTAGATTATTTTTCAATATACTAGTTCATACAAGAGAGGAGTCATTTTAATTTTTCGCCACCCAATAAATTTATAATGATGACATTTCACATAGTTATTTTTGCTTTATGCATATTATAATAAGTAATATGTAGGGATATGTATATTTCAATGAAAATAATCCAGCTCTCCATTTCTATCTCGCCGAAAAAGTCTACCAAAGATCTACATAATATACGTTTATCTAAAGTGCCTAAATATACCGTAGGGATTTGTCCTAATCACCTTAAGGTGAATTTAATTGATTGAAGTCGATAAGGTGGACCATCAATCCGTAAGGAACGTCAGTTGCTCGGAGCGCTGCACTTCACTATATACATATTCGCTCGCTATAACTGCGCTAAGAATGTTACACGTAATTAGAAATAAAGAAATCACAATGCGAGTTGCTCGTTTGGCCTAATTTATAATGTTGATCTATTGTACAATATCGACGTCACTTTCGCGTTGCCATGGTTACTTGGTACAAACACTTTTTTCATTGCGTAGAACGTATGTGACACCAAACTATGGAACATAGTTATTGAGTTTAAAACTTTTGAATTCTCAATGTATATTTAAAATATTCCAAATGGAATGTTTGCAAAATTTCTTGGAGATTTTCTGATATTCCGTAGATGTTCGTGTGATGTGGGCACGCCGCGGTCACTCACAAGCACGTCTTCTCGAGGCGGAGCGAGGACAGAGGACTTCTTTAATGTGTGCCTCACTCTCTATTGTTATCTTACATTAGAAAAGGGTGAATAACCTTTTTAATTTATTTGTATTTTATTAAAATTTTACATTCTGTTTTTAATTACTTTAGTATAATAGGTACATTATCACTATTAAAATTCAGTCCCTATTCTAAAATGAGTCTGTGTGAATAGAGTGAATAAGAAAAATCATAAAGCATTTAGTTCTGGTTTCATTTAATTTAGTAAAAATGAGATAAATTAAAAGAAACATAAAGGTTCTAAGTTCATACTTAACATTTAATTTCTTGATAAAATGATATTTATACTGAAATGTAAAAATATAAGCTACTTTTTTTGCTATTATATGTTATGGCATTTATTAAATGTTCAATAAACTTTGTTCTTAAATAATAATTTGTAAATAATAACAAAGGAAGCGCTCTTACAAGTTCACAGCTGGTAACTAACACATTAGTTATAAGTATCTAACATAGCCACTCTATAAGCTGATAAGTCTGGTTCACAGTCTCGACACATAGCACCGATCCGGTGCGGCCTCGCCCGGGGGCGGCGGGCTCACGGCGTCATATATCTGCTGCGGGCTGCGGCCGCGCGTCTCGGGCACAGCCAGCAGCGTGAACAGCGCATACAGCAGCGTGAGCGCGGCCGCCAGAGCCAACGCCGCGCGCAGCCCGCCCGCCGCCGCTGCGGCCGGGAACAGCGCCACCTCCAGCGCATTGCCTGCGCTGGCGCCCGCCGTTACCAGCATCAGCGCACAGCTGCGATACTGTGCAAAGACACGCTCATGTTAGTATACCACAAGAAAAGAGGCGGGCCGCGTGACGTATGTGTTACCTGGTAGTGGAACATGTCGGCGAGCAGCGCGTAGGGCGCCGGCTGCAGGCCGGCCGAATCTGCCGCTACGGCCACGCTGACGGCAGCGGCCAGCACCACGCCACCGTCGCCACGCGCGCTCCACGCCGCCACCGCCAGCGCTGCGCCAGTCACCGTCGCGCACGACACCAGCAACGGCTGAAACCAAAGCGACTCCAGATAGAAATAATGTAATAATCGATGCATGCAGAATCTTTATTACATACCAAATGACAAAGTTCTTTGCTTAATGTTTAAAAACGTAATATCCGCTACAGTGATACAGACGCTTTAATAAATAACTCACTCGTCGTCCGACGCGCTCCACCAGGTACAGCGACAGCACGGACATGGCGAGCTGCACTGCACCCAGCAGCAGCGCGAGGCGCGCGGGCGCGGCGGCGGGCGGCGCGCCGTCTCCACGCGCCAGCACGAATACGCGCTCGGCGTACTGCAGGATGGCGAGCACGCCGCACACCTCCTGCCCGATCACCGCCACCGCGCCAATTATAAAGGTGCGACGTCTTTGGCGGTCCGATACTGAACGGTGACAGGATGGTACACTTATAGTATAATCAATGCTGGGAATACTCATAGGGAATGAGAGTGTGTCTTAGCTGCATATGTGTGTGCGAATTATATTATAAATAATGAAAGGCGATAAGGCTAATTTATTAAATACGACAAATTATAATTCATACAAAATGTGCATGTATATGTGAATTACATATCTATTATAATTTGTGCATATTTTAAATTTTATTTTAGAAAGTGTATTATTCAAATCTAATAATATATTACTACAAGTAGTTACTTATAGAGGGGACTTCCCTTGAACAAGTGTTATTATAATTTTATTTAATACAATATCATTACACATAAACAGAATATTGTATTAATAAGCTATTGTATTGTAATACCATTGCATCGTAAAAAAACAAAAAAATATTATGTAAGATATTCCGTCGTCCATTTTCCGCTCATTTTAGATACCTTGTGAGTGTTGCCGGGTTGCGCTACCAGAGCATAAGTTTTAATTATAACGCACACATTTCCTTGGCGAGGCTCCAGGAGGACTGGTCGCACTCAACGGGCGGCAGCGCGGCCAGCTCCGCCGCCAGCGCGGGGTCGTCGGGCGACAGCGCGCGGAACCACGCCAGCGCGAGGCGAGCCTCCTGCCACCAGGAAAATGTTATCTATTATACGCCTGTTAAATATCGATAGCATGCATGTTAATAATAACGTTGGTGACGAAATCAAGAAATTTCGCAAACTGTTTCACCTATGAACTTTCAATTAGTCGAAAAGATAATCTATGAATAAAACATGTCTTATCTAAGAGCAGGTTATACAAAATTCAATACCTAAGAAAAATTAACTAAATTTATTCTTAATAATTAAACTTTTTAAACACGCGTTTAAATTTTGTTTAACATTTTAATACCAAAAAGGTGTAATGGGGATTATAATTGTGTATGGAAGAAATACTGTATTTTTATTGTGATATACTTGAAACTTGACAGTTATTCTAGGAACTAATTTAATAAAATTTATCAAGTCCATATTAAGCACTCCTTTCATGAGATTTCAACTCCATTTCGAGCCATTGCGTACTGTCAGGCATCTATAATTGAACCCCTGTCCAATAATAATTTTCAATTTCAGGTTATGCTAGGGTCCACACAGTTGGGTCTATACGGTGGAAGTTAACATTTACTTTCAGTTGGGTTGTAGGCCCAATATTTCATGAGTACGCTTGTTAATACTCATGGAGAACAAGCCGTAAAATATTCATCTTGTTACCCGTCATTACAATATTTAAAAAAATGTACTTGACTTATTTCTTATTTGGACAATTATATCATATATATATATATATATATATATATATATATATATATATATATCATTATCATATATCATTATATCATTCAAAAGTCTGATTATATTCATATTTTCCGAAAATTAATAGGTAATTCATCGTGATGAGCATTTTTTGTAGACTCAAGCTCAAGAACCAAACTATAACATACAACTATGGAATTGTCTGTGTAATTGCAAATATATACCACCTTGAGCTTGCCTTTCGCCGCCAGGAAGGAGGGCGACTCCGGCACGAAGGCGAATCCAACGGAGTGAGTCAGCGCCAGCGCCGCGCACCACCACAAGACCGTCCTTGAGAATCAACACTATCAATAAATATAAGCTCATAAAACTAGTAAAATTCAAACAGCACTAAAGGATTATACTTTTGAACAATTTTTTATATTCGACGCTAAAGTAGGTCTTCAAAAAAACTACGTTAAAGAACATTGAATAGAACAGAACTCAAGTATATTATATATTGAACACACACCTGTGCGTGATCGCCAAATCAGCTGCGAGGTACATGAGCAATATGCCGAAATTGTGCGCGACCGTTAGCGCCGACACCGCCGCGCCGCGGTACTTCTCACTGCACATCTTCACAAAAATAAATTAACTTAAGTAAGTTACTCATATTTATAACTTTGATTAAAAATGTATATTTTTAAGATTCATGATGAATCTCGGTAAAAATATAAACATTCACATAAGTAATGTATACCTCTCTAGCGAGTAGCGGTGACAAGGCCCAGGCCGCGGCACCGCCGAGCCCGGCGGCTATGCGCGCCGCTATGATGCACCACTCCCCTCCCCACGAACTTAGTAGCTTTAACGACCAACATATCTGAAATGAGATCAGTTGTATTATGTACAATACCTAAGTATAAATAATCCTTTAAATACTCAAGGTACTGTAAAAATGCGTAAAATATCTTTGATAATAGTGAAACAAGTAGCCAAAAATTAAGAAGGGGCATTAGCGGCTTTTAATATTAAGACTTTAAATATTAAACAAAATACCAGGATATTTCAATGTTTAACATAACCTCATCTATAGGTAACTGAAAAATATTTTTTTGTGCGCTTACATTGCAAATGCTGGCTAAACATTACAAGATAGATCAAAATAATGTACTATGGAATTATATATCTTAAAATTGCCTACAAAAAACCATATGGCTCCTAAGGATAACTTCTACTATATTGTTTTCATTTCTTTTCTCTGGTGAGACAAAGATAGGTGTTGAGTTTCAACATTACGAAACGTCTCAATTCGAATTCAGGTGGAAAGCGGGAACGGAATGTTGAAGAAAAGCTTTAAACTGAAGAAAATGACAATTATCTGGAAAATCTCATGTGGAAGTTTTAGAGACCACAAATTACCACCTTTCTTTAAGGTATTATAATGTAGAGTCCAAGTTTTAATGTACCACCATGGTTAAACATTTACTAATAGGAGCAGTATTTCATATTCATAAATTCCACGCAAAACGGATTTACGGGTACGGATATTACAAATTAAAACGACTAAATCCTACTTAATGTTTACATAATGTTACACATTGAGAGAGTCGTACCAACCACAAAGGCAAAAGACGTGGCTATGAGTGCGACTTTCCTCCCGGCGGCGAGTGCGCGTGCACTCAGCGGCACGCCAACCAGCGCCGCGGAGAACGTGGTGACAGCGGCCACGACAGCGCCGCGACCGGCCTGCTCGTCGCCCGCCGTCGCGCCAGCCTCGCCGCTCGCGAGTGACACCCAACCCAGGGCCAGCCCGAAAGATACCGTGGGTACATTGACTGCGGAATTTAGAAAATCCGGTTCAAACACTTTTTGAAATCTTTATAAGATCAAACATTATTCAATCAGTTGAAATTTATGAATCAAAATGGTGCTCTAAATGTCAAAATGTACCCTCCTACAGCTACATGATTAAGATATTTATAAGCTGGTATTTAGTTACTAATTAAAAAGTTCAGTAGAACAGCGAGATTAGAAAATTAATTTTAAATTAGAGAAAAGAAAAGATGTGTCATAATAATCAAAGTTGATACATTTGTCAGTCAAATATTTCCTCACGTGAGCCACAAGTACGTTTGAAATGAATACATATTTAACGAAAACTATAAATAGTTTTTAAATATTTGTTCAAGTTATTCTATTTATTCATTTTATACGAAGGTCGAGTGTAGTCCGCCCAAACACCTGTCGCAATGGAAGGTAGATTCTGAGGAACCGCAGGAAGTGTCGAAACAGCGTAAAGGAAACAAATAGACTTAGCATACTATATACCAAATAGGCTGAGCACACCGTCACAGTGGATTTAAACTGGTTATAAAAATATATTATCTGTTATGTATACATTATGCTAATTGGTGGTGCTAACTGGTCAAACACATAGGTCTTGCCTCATTATGGGTACATTTTATGATAAATTGTGTTCCGCAACTTCGTTAGCACGTAATTTGTCCTTGACTAGACTATATCTATTGAACTAACTTGCTAAGACACCATTCATTAATTCTTGTTCGCCAACAAAATATCTTCATCAGGTTAATCAGGTTCAGAGTCTAGATCATCTGATGTGGAATGTAGGCCAACCCCAGGCCCGCGGCATACCAATAGATTTCAATTTACCCAGTAGCTTATAAATAAAGCTTCAAATATTTGATTTAAAAATGTTCTACCATTATTGAAGACATTGTGTTATATGTGTGGCCGGCAGACGATCTTGGATACAAAATTTGTGCCCACTTCCATTAACAGTTATACAAACTAGTTTACAATATACATTATACAAGCTAGTTATACAAGCTAGCCAGACCTTTAATTTTTATACGTCTACGGCAACTATCCCACATAGTGAACCACTTTTCGCAAACCACGATTTACTTAAGTCTTATAGTTAAGCTAGTACTGCGTCAAGTATCCCAAGTGTCAAAGTTTAATAACTATACAAATAAGAATCATTCAAAAATTTCAAATAATGGATATTTAATTTTCAAATGGGGTGGACACAGGATTCTCAAATAACACTTATAATATTTTTTTACACGAACAAAACTCCGTTTATAGTCATGTCGTTTAATAGTTATGACTATAAATGTCGGTCGAAAACAAGCATTTGTTTACTATAAATATTTGTATAATAGAACTATTTGTCTATTGAGACAAAAATTGTTGGCCATACACACTATTAAGATTTGAAGAGAAGGTTGCGATAACCTTTTACATATAAAAGTTGTACAAAATTTAGAAAGCTATTAACAGTCATTTATTCATTTACTGGATGGAGTCCGTTGCAAGCTAAATTGGAAACATTTAAGTAATACTATTATGATACATTATTAAATACAGGTTTATCTTGTTCTAGCTATGCGTCGCCCAGGAATCATACATTCTAACATACATACATATATTACAATACATTGTGTACTTATCTACGTTCTTAACCTTATATTTTAAATTATAATTTTATTTATAACTACTTAGTTAATGCCTGCGACTCTGTTTGCGTAGACTTATGGCTTTATGACGACCTTCACTTCCATTTACTACATGTTGACATTGAAACTTGGAGCCAAAATTATAATAACTTCCGTTAAGATGTTTTTTTCTCGTCTCTAAGACTTCTACGTCAGGTTTTCCATACGATCGTAATTATATTTCAGCTAAAGCTCGACATCATGGATCATAATAAGGGAACTCTCTCGGCAGACATAGACGAACTAGTATCACCCCGTCCTCCACTTTTTACCTGAATTTGAGATGTTTCGTATTGCACAAGCTCAACACCCATCCTTAGAAAGAAAATAATATAAATATAAACTTTATATAAGGTGAGAATCGAACCCACAACCATCGCATTTACAATCAGAAGGTGTCCCACTGCACCACGATGGCCGTAAAGTTCAATGATTTTTATACTTATTTCTGGCTGGCCATCACGCTGAACAATTTTTACTTAAGCTGCATTTAAATTCGGCAGTTCTTCATAAGTTCCGGATCTTTAATATTTATATGTCGCCGTAAAATTCGCATCACAGTGAAGAAATTTCGTAAAGGCTGTTTTTTCTTATTTCTTATAACTTAGCTAGTCTGTTATGATTAAGTTATAATATGTTAGGTCAATCACTTTTCGTAGTCAATTATACCCTAAGTCCCCTCCAGGGTTAAAAGCTGTACAGAAAAAAGATTAAATTCGAAATTAATCGAGTTTAAATTCGAAACTAATCTAGTTTAAATTCGAAACTAATCGAGTTTAAATTCGTATTACAATCATAAATTCGTATTCTATTACTGTTCTTTCATCCTCGTAAATTATTTTATCGTAAATATATGCAATGTACAGACTGTTTTTTACTGTTTGATTATAGTATAATAATTATTAGACAATAATAATTAGCTTAAAAATAACAAGCGTAAATTGTAGAGTAGGTGAATGAACTTCTGGAAAAATTTCCATGTGGAATAAAAATATTTCAAATACGTCACCATGCACCGTAGTGCAATTTTGTAAGGAAATTTCATACATATAATTCCTTTACTACGTTAGTAAGCGAACAATTTACGTATGCTACGGAGAAAAAGTTAATGCTTGCCTTATAGTAACGGGCGAGATATTCTATTTATGTTAAATATTAAAATAATCGTGTATTTGTAAGGACTCACTCAATATTACGATGAGCACCTGGTTAAGCGCCGCCCTGACTGCCGCCAACAACGGTCGGTTACTCTTTACCGTCATCACTACACTGTACACTACACTGTACACAAACTTTTTCTTTAAAAACTAATAATACAGTTCAACTATAAACGATTTATTTTATAAGCGAATTATACTATACCATACTAGTTAGAAAATGTAAACAATCAAATCTATATCAGTAATTTACCACTAATTTGAGCAAATCTATCGAAATAAATGTTTCTTTTAATGACCAAAATGGTTTTTTATATTAATTTCCCATAAAAATTAACGACATTTTATTGATAAATGTATATACTCGTGAAACAAATCATCGACAGTCTACACATGCGTGTCTCCCGCAAAGTAGCTTCGCGGTGTGTCGGCGCATTTTGTGCGCGCCGGCTATAAGCGCTGCGCACGCGCAACTCGTCATTATAAAATAGTTTTTACTTGGGGTAAATAGAACTTCTAACACACCTACACCTCACCTGGTACTTTACGTGTTCAAAAACATTGAACTATGTATACGAGTACGTATATACTACAGGAAAAATAGCATATTTTATTACTTAATTTATTACATGTTATATAAATACAAGATTTAACAGGATTGGTAGACCTAGGCTAAGCCTAGTGGCTTGATGGAGTTACCAAAGACCTCAAGACTCTAGGCTTCAAAAGTTGGAAAAGGGCGCCGCTAAACAGAGAGGAATGAAGTAAAGCGTTGGCGGAGGCTACAGAGGCTACAGAGGCTTACAGAGGGCTGTACAACCACACATGATGATACTGTTCTGTCTTAATAATTGTGTGTATATGACGTCGCCATCTTCCATTGGCGTAAAAAAAATAGAGCGTGCAACGACAGTGCCACTATCAGCACGAAATGTAACAATTTCACGATCAGCCCAATGTTTAGCTGGGACCATTCCCTACGTGACAATCATGATATGCCGTCGTTTTACGAAAATAGGTGCATTGTGATAAGGCCAATTCAGCTGTCTATATATGGCTTGTGTTAGCTACTCATACACAATCCACATTTAGCTGAATTATGATTACCAAAGAGTTATATTGGAAGAACGGTTCAAAATCTTAGTTGATACATAATATAAGAACAAACGACTTATAAGAAAATATATTTTCTTTTAAAACCACTGACGTTTCGTAAACAAAGAGTCCACACTATTTACATAAATATATTTACTTAACCAAGTAAAACGTGAAGATCTCCAAAATATTTCCGTTTCCTTTTGTAATGAAAAGGACGGGAAATTGAGATGTCGGCTGATGTAAATACATAGTACATACCTAATAAAATACGAATGAAGTAATATTTCGCATTGTTCTCGCTGAAAAGTAACTGTAATGTGTAAAATAATATTATAACGATGGATCCTATAGCTTTTGGGTGTCGGAGCTGAAACGTATAACTTAATAAGCACGTAGGTATATTGCGTCAGACGATTTGATACATAATTTATACAATAACATACATTAACATTTTCCATAAATAAATATAAAACATAAGATTTCTAGGAAATTCTGTAGCCTCATACCGACGAAACACATCGAGTGTCGACTTCTCTACGACACGTTGTTCTTGCACAAACATTTGCTGACACTCGTGTAAGAAGTTTGCGAAATGTCAATAATCAGAATTAGTTTAAAAAGCAACTTGGACGTGCATACGTAATACTACTGTGGTTTCTGACTTTATCCCATTTTATAACTACGATGTTTGATGGTATGTTTATATTATAATATAGTAATGAAATTACACACATGTTATTTCAATTTATGTAAAATATTACTTGTATTATTATATTACACAGTACAGGAGTACAAATTTTTTTATTAATTTTCTACATTAAAAATAAACTTTCTTTCATTGATTTAAGCGTTCAATGCATATTTTTTATCATATCAATATACAAAATCAAATTATTACAATTAGTCCCTAACATTTGATTTATATTACAAAGCAAACAAAGAAGAGTTTGTTTGCTTGGCTAAACGGTCTTATCTCCGAAACTACTGTATTGAATTCAAAAAATCTTTTGTGTTCGAGAGTCCATTTATGTAGGATGGCTATAGACTATAAAATATTACGCTGCGATAAATTGGAGAAACACAAACGGGCAAAATATTCCTCATATGACAGCTTCCGTTGCTTACGCTGTGTAACGGTTAAAGTTCCTTAAAAAAACATGTAAGTTAATATAAACTGATCCCCTTTCTAACTTTCTAAATTTCTGATAAAGAAATTTATAAAAAAAAGTCGTCGACAGCATATGTCTATCTTAAGATTGACTTTTTATAGTATTGAAATTTGTTCAAAAACGAAGCTTTATTTGCAAAGTTGTTTTTTATGAATATTATATTCTTCTATATCCTTTTTTAAATAAATACGTAATTCATCAATTCGTTATTTACTTTGAACCAAAATCACCCTTTACATCATTTGATTTCGGTTAATATTTTAGGAGATATATATTAAAAATATGTATCAAGAAGACTAGCGATCATGATACTGATCATAGCGTACGTACTTAAACTAATATTAAATAATCTTAAGTAATATTTTTGAAGTAATGAAATAAAATTATCTAAGTAATTGTTTTCCATAAATTATAGCACGGGTGCCATAAATAAATAAATTGTTAAGTTTCATCTTTCACGCGAACGAAGTCACGGGCACATCTCGTATGTGATAAAACACAATGCCAACGTTTGCGACTTTCCAAAGCCATAAGAAATTGGCTAGTAATGTCAATATTTTATAATACAGATATCAATACATTATCAACAACTAATATATCATCAAATCATAACTGACTAGAAATATATTTATTACTCAAACTTGTTATTAGTTAACCGCTAAGCCATGCGTCTGCATGGCTTAGCGGTCAGGTTCAAATTTTTATATGTTTTCTAAATACGTCATTTTCAAGAAGTTACTTGATAGTTCATGAATCCTTAAATAATTGGCTAAAAATTATATTTGTAATAGAATTTTTTCTTTCTCAGTTACAAGAAAGAATCGTCACTAAAGTTTCGTTTTTTTCCCGCATAGATGTAGTTGGAACTAACTAAGTCTATAATTAATATGACAGTTGCATACAATGAAACACACTAGCGATACCTCAGATCAGATCATATCATATCATACTTATTCGACGAGTACGTTACGCCAAACTGTGTGAGTTAATTTGCTAAAAGTTTAATTAAACATTAAACCTATAATGACGACGTCTTTAAATATCAAATTTTAAGTCTTATATTTAATTGACATGTCAATAAACCGTTGCAAAAGCCTCCAAAAAGTTATTGGTCCGTCTGCAAGTTTGTGCGCCCCACATGGGACATCAATCCTGATAACATAAAAAATATATATGAAATGGTAATATGTACCACCAATCATTACATATGCAGCAGTGGTCTGGGGTGAAGCGGTTAGATTCAAAACTGTACGTGATACTCTCAGTCTCTGCAACAGATGTTTGCTATTTACATGATCTGAGGGTTCCGAACCATATCTGCCTTAACTTCTGTAGCCCTGACGTCGCTTACACCTCTACTTCTCCGTGTCACAGAATTTTTTCATATAGAAAATTTTAAATAGTCCGGCATGTATAAATTTCTTCTAAATGATATCACTATAGATAAACCTTTTAACCCATCTCACCGTCTCCATCCAGCCGACAGATTTATATTAGAATTCATAAAGCAGATAATCAGGAATAAGTCACTATATATACCAATAGACATACACTAAAAAAATTCACTGGTGGCAGCAAGCTGAGCGATGACAAAACGGCAGCGGCTTTTGTGACTTACAAACTGGATGAGAGTTGCTTTGTTAAAAAAAAAATTGCCCCAGTGCCGCTCATTTTTTCAGTTTCAGTTACACGATGCTGCAGTGGGCTACCGATTCTGGTAATTTTACCACCGGGTACCACCTACGGTACCTAATTAGTACAAAATAATATCCGACAACAAATGCCCTTGCGACTGAATTTTTGTTGATTTTAATATGCAAAATAAAAAGAGTCTTTTTCTTGTTTGAATCATTTATAACTATTTAGGTACTGAACAAATCAACACCCTACTGTTGATTTGTTTATTCAGTTAAAATATAAAGCTAAAGACGAGCGATACGAAATGTAGAAGAAGGCCAAATCTGAGCTTCAATTTCTTGCTTAAATATAAACAATTCAAAATTACTTCCCATATGTTCCGGATTTTAAGACATCGTTCTGCGTATTTTGCATACTGAGTGGCGTAAGGCAGAAACCATTATAAATATAAACTTTTATTTGGAGGTTTATTCAAGCAAATATCAACTACGAATAATGGTGTAAAATTCAAATTATCCATCCATTTTATTATATAATAAATAAAGCTAAAATTACTAATATTGTAACGTCCATGTGCTTTGTAAGCAAATTAGTCTTCGTTTTGACAATTCATATATACGTACGTACCTAAACAGATAAATTGTCCTGACTCCATTTATTTCATACAAGTGACTAATAGTCACTTCAAAGCTTTCTGAGCTTTGTGATATTTGAACCTACAAACGTCAGTTTGGCAAGCGTACTCAGTAACTACCAAATCGGTAGGTCAATATTTTTTACGTTATACATTAGATATAAAAATTCAATTCGCTTAAAAAATGAACGTTGAAAAGACCTAGCCAATTAAGAGCTATATGTACAACCTTATAGAGCTACATCTACGAGTACATTCGACAGTCATACAGCATACACTTATAATAATTTATTTTATCTTGTTAGTATCTCAGTAAGAAGATTTCTACAATTACCATCGCAAAACTAAGAATTATTGTAAAAAAAAAAACGTGGCGCAAGTAAATGATATTCATTCAATATTTTACTTGACTTAAAACTGTTATTCATATATTTATCTAATAAAAGTATAATTTCTGTAATAAGTAATGACCAAGGCACGTGTATATCTACATATGTAATACAAGTCATGTGTATCATAAATCTGTAGTTGTACAATAGTACAAGCTCGGATTACTTGCGACTTGCGAGTGCGAGTGGCGGCCGGTGCGGCATTTCCCCCGATGAGGAAGGTAAATGCATCTGGTACCTACAATGCATTTACATAAGATCTATCATTATTACAGCTATTACAATATGTACTTATAAATCGCTATTTTAACAAACCATCGATCCCACTAAAAAAAATTGTAAGGACCTAATTATGCTACGATTAATGTTTTACGTCATTTTGCATTCTTCATACTTTGATCAATATATATTTTTTGTGGATTGACACTTTTAAGACTAATATTATAGGTGTGAATAGATTTTTTTTTTTTTTGTAATTAATTAATGCCCATGTAAGATAGACGTGTGACATACGCATAAAGGTTACTTAAAATTTTACTTACGAAGTTACCTGCTTAGTAGGTATAGCTACTGCATACCTCCGTTGTAAGCTAAGCTTTTAAAAATTTAAGCTATTTTTAGTTAAATTTATTTAAGTGGTCAATCAGTGTTTGGTCCTCTTGTGAAATTAAGATTTTGATGTTACGACTTTATTCAGTGGGATCGTCAACATATTACCTGCATTATGTAAACTGCCAAATGTATAGTAAGTAGTCCGTGGTCACAAGTAGACCAAGTGACCACGGACTACTGTAAATTGTAAACGTACTGTAAAGTGTATAGTGCAAAATAATACACTTTTCCCGATTGTTATAATTATTCTACACAAGGCGGCGATGATGTAGGTAAGACACTTAATTATATCTTAACACATTTTCCTGGTGCAAAGCTAACAGATACTTTTAATATTAAGGTAAAATATTATTATATTCTAAGTAGATATTATGCATTACATGTGATATTAATGAATAATTCAATTTATTTGTGGTTTAATTTGTGCTCAATTTCAGTACTATAACTTGTATTGATAACTATAATTTCTTATAAATATTAAAGCATAATCAAAATTATCCAGAAACGAACAATTTTTCTGACTGGTCTAGGACAGACGACTCGACAGTAAAAGCAAATATATCCAACTATTATTTTATTTATTATGACATTATTGATTAGACTGCTTGTTTCTTACTTAATTAAGTATTCAATATGATATTGTTTTGAAATTATAAGAATAAAGATGTGACGGAAAATAGCGGTATAGCCAAGAAGTCTCGCAGCATCCGCTGATGCCCGTTCTATATAAAATTATATAAAAAAAGGTAAATACCCTTTTTTATATAATTTGTCACTACTTTGTTTGAATTTCTTTTATTGCATGTTTAACTAATTGCTTTTTTATTATTTATTATTGACATAGTAGGTAAAACACTTAATAAACGACTTTGGTTTTTGAATTTTCTTGCAAATATAATTTCCTGTTTGAAGACTACTAGATTACATTATCTATAATTAAATTTAATTGTCTTCTAATAACGGTTTAACTGCGACATTACTTTGTCTTGCCATATATATTTTTACAAAGAAAAACAATACTTTTTTTTTGTATGTAACATTTATTACTATTACAGTTTGTTAATTTAATACATTCATATAAAACTATTCAAAATATATAAAACTTATTCGAAATGGTCACCATTGGCTGCAATACAGTCCTTTTAACGTTGAGGCCTGCTTTCAATAGCAGCACGCACCATTTGTATGGGAAAATTCTTCACTGCCATCGTATGGATTGTTTTAGGGACTCCAAATTAGCATGGCAAGCCTTACTCTCTAAAACTAACCAATATAATGATCAATAATAATCCAGAGGAGTCCAGAATAGATGACGGCCAGTCTTCAGTTTCTGTTGACTAATTGGGAACCTTCTTTAGAGCTCTCAGCATAAATACGGTCATTTTGTTTGTTAAAATATTGCTCAATTGTAAAAATATTCTCATCAGTAAACAATGTCTTTGTCACAAACAATCCTGAGGTTTCATTGTACCTATCAATAGCCCGGTACACAAACATTTGACTAATACCAAGCGTATGCAGGATTTTAAAAATTGTATTTGGCACCACTGACCATACTTCATAATACTTTAAGTAATACAATCACAGCGATTCGATTCTCTTTAGAAATCGCTCCATTTTAGTATCACAAAATATTTTACAACATATGTACAAATAAAAATCATAAAAAAATTACAGATTCCAAATTCAAAAGTAATATTTTATTTTTAACTATAACAGTATTTATGGCCAGACTAAGTATATACATTTCTTGTTGATGCTATCTGACTTCTACCGTCCTACATTCTACAATTCAACGACTGTCAGCCGTCGTATTTTATTATGTGATGTCATTTTTAGGTTAGGTTTAGTTGACATTTGACAGTTGACATTTGTCTTGAGACGATCCTTCTCAGTCGACAGTCGCGCTTCCTGTGCACTTTTTAGTGTTGAGTTATTTCTAACTGTGGTTCTGAATATTTCTTCTCAATATTATTTATATGAACTGCCTTCTCTAATCTGTTATCTTCAAACGTAATGTTGTGGTGACGAAAAGCGGGCAAGATGTTCTCGCGTTACGTGGTGTCGCAAGTAAAGCACAACTCTTACTTCCTGGTGGGGCTCGGCATCGGACTGTGGCTGGCGCTCGCGGCCGTGCCTCTAGAGGAAGAGGAGGTAGCTTGCGCAGGTTTAGCAGCGGCGGCAGTAGCCGGAGCAGATGGGGCTGCGATTGACGACTTTGAGCCGCGGAGAGAGGAGCGTCCTTTGGGACCTGCGGGGCAGCCCGGTCGCAGCGTGCAGCGCCCGCGCTACTATAGCACCGAACTGGGGATGCGAGGGGGACTGCTTGCTGGTATGCATGTTATATTTATAATTGCTTTAAGGAACCATATAATATCCGGTGTAAGTACATTAATAAATCCAATGTTATAATATATATGTATATTTATTAACTGGTCGCTGTCGGTACATGGAAGATGTATGAAAAAAAATATGATTGGGGGCAATTATCAATGTTATAGAACACAAAACAATCTGTTTGTCTGTGTGTTTGTGCATGCTAATCTCAGAAATGGCTTAACTAATTTAAATGCAGTTTTGACTATTAAATTTATTAAGTATTTTGGTAAATATTCCTTAAGATTTAGTGTTTATTTCATTTTAATTGATTTATAAATAAAAAAGTTACAACCATTTAAATTATAAATTTAAGCCAAATTTTGTGATTTAAGTAAAAATGCAGGAGGGTGAAGAAACTAAATAGTTGTCATTTAGTTTGCACATGCATGCATGCATGCAAACTAATGTCGCAAATAGAAAATATTTATCATATTTCAGTATAATGAGTAGAATAACGCTATTGTTTAACATTCCATTCTCCACTTCCTGCCCTCTATGAAGAAATGATATCTAAATGATACTATCTATTCAAGGAACAACATAATCTAACTTGTGATATGAAATATGGTTAAAATATTGCAGCCTAATTACTAAATTATTATACACATTTTTAGATTTCAATAAAAGTATGTTATTGTAAGTGATAATGTTAGTTACTTGCTTTTATCATTGTGAATTTACAAATGTGATGTGACTGATAAACAAACAATAAAGTAACAAAGTGAATTCACAGAATTAATGTTATCTATTGATATTTGTGGTGGTAGTGAAGCAGTGGGACAGTATCTGACTTTAATCTTAGTTGGTTGTGAGTTCAGGCCCACTTGCAGAAATGCTCATAATTGAATTATTTTCACTGTTTCCCGTGAACATGACAAAATATAAATATATGGGCAAAAAGTGGAGAACAGTGTCTTCGCACTAAATTCTTGCTGAGACCCTACTGTGGGATATAATAAAATAAATACTATTTCAAATGTCAGCCTCACGCTTGTTCTCCAGATTCCGAGACATATCTTGTTGAGTGGTGGAAGTCAATGTAGTGCTTTGTTTTGTCACTAGAGTAGGGAAATGAGATATTTTGAATATAATGATTCCCACAAGTGGGGATAGAACCAACAGCGACAAAGACCTCACGATTGCATAATTTTTTTTTACTAACTAAATTAAAATATTATTTAATTAAAATCATTTCATTTATTAAACATATATATTTTTTTAATAAAATCAAACAAAAAAAGTATCACGATCATGAGTTGTGCGTTCTCAACGTCCTCGCGGTTGCGCAGGCGTGCTGAGCTCCGAGGAGGTGCTGGAGACGCGCGCCGCCGCGCTCAACCAGACGGCGGCGCGCCTGCAGCCGGCGCTGCGCTTCTTCATCACGGCGCGCGCGCTGCAGGCGGCGCCCGGACGCGCCAACGTCGTGGGCTTCACCGACACGCGCGAGATGCTCAAGCCCTTCCACGCGCTCAAGTACCTCGCCGACAACTACCTGGAGGAGTACGACTTCTTCTTCTTAGTGTCGGACGCGTCCTACGTCAACGCGCGCCGCCTCGCCGCGCTCACGGCGCGCCTCAGCGTCAGCCAGGACGTGTACATGGGCGTGGTGTCCGACGACGACACTCACTACTGCACGCTGGGTACTCCACTTACGTACTTACCTAACATATGGCATGTTAAGGAATTACATTCTGCCGAGTTATGCAAAAAACAATTTTCTAAATTACATTTTATTGTAATAAAAGTAAAATGTATATTTAGAAAACGTATAAAAATTTGAACACAGCGGGATTTGAACCTCGCGCCTCTTGAAAACCGTTAAGCTGCTTTCAATCTCATAAGTGTATGAATAACACTTTCAAAACAATGTTAAAGAAATAAAAGGTTTCGTTATGTTTCGTTACTAGTAAGTGATGACAGTTATTTAAACACAATATATGTAAGTATGTGTGTGTGTGTGTGTGCAGAGGGCGGCATCCTGATGTCCAACTCGGTGCTACGCGCGGTGCACGGCGAGCTGGACTGGTGCGTGCGCAACTCGTACTCGCCGCAGCACCATGAGAACATCGGGCGCTGCGTGCTGCACGCCGCGCACCGCCGCTGCGCTGCCTCCGCGCAGGGACAGCACTATAGCGCGCTGCGCCTTCCGCCCGACGACGCGCTGCCCGCCGCCGACGAGCTAGCAGACGCGGTAACCGCACACCCCGCGCTTAGCGCCGCCCGCTTCCACCAACTGCACGCGTATGCGGCGCGCGTGCAACTACAGCGCGCGCGCTCTGACGCGGCGACGCGGCGTGCGGCGGCAGCTCGCAGCGCGCGCCGCCACCCGCGCGGCTTCCGCAACGCCACGTGGCCGCCCGCGCTGCGCGACGACGCCGGCCTGGCGCCGCCGCCGCCGCCCACCAGGTACGTTCAGAGCGCCGGAGACGTGAGATTAAAAATACGCATTGAATCATATTGATCCATATTAAAGTATGAAAATATAATATACACTAAAATAATATTATTTGAAAAAGTTGAAAGTAAAACGACATGCATATGTTTAAAACTTATAATGTTATAATGTAGCCTATGACAGGATAAGAAGGAAGCTTTTACACAATAATGCAGGTTCGACCACCTGCGTTGGACGCGCTTCAACGAGTCGCACGCGTGTGGCTCGCGGACGGCGCGCTTGGCCCGCTCCGGCGCCGCGCGAGGCTCGCCGCCGCGGCACCCGCGTGCTGCGCCACGCGCGCGCGCCTGGGCCGCGCGCCGCTACGCCGTGCCGGCCGCGCGCGTGGGCTGCGTGACGCCGCCTGGTGCTGGCAACCGCCGCTCGCTGCGCTACCGCCACTGCTGCGCGTGGGCGGCGCGCTGCTGCAGGCGGAGGCGGCGCGCGCACTGGGCGCGGCGCGGCTAGCCCCCGCGCGCTACGTGACGGAGAGCGCGCGCGTGCGCGTGCTGGCGGCGGCCCCGGCGAAGCGCGCGCGTGCTGCGGCCGCGTTCCTGCGCCGCTACGAGGCGACGTGCCTCGCGCGAGACTCCAACACCGCGCTCACGCTGGTGAGCGGATGTGCTATCTATCTAAGCGCACTAGTCACGGGAGATGCGAAACAGTATCATTGATTTACATTCATTATACATTGATTGCACGATTTTCCACGATGGATTAAGTAAAAAGATCACAATAAACTTGATAAGTATATCCATAACCTTTTCAAGTTAATCCAGATGTAGCTTACTTTTATTTAAATTATTTGATAGTATTATGTCATTATACTTTGGAGAAATGCAGCCGCAATTAATTCAACCTTTGTCGTATTGAAATGATCTATTCGCGCAATCTTTATAGAAAGATTGCAAGATTGTATTACAAGGGCCTAAGATTAAAGATTATAGAACTTAGGCCCTTGTTGAGCCATTTTTAATTTGAATGAAACATTCTTCAATGCTAAAATTTTAATAAAAATACATAATTAATATACAACTGTATATTAATTATGTATTTTTCATGCAATCGAGTTACAAGCTTAAGCTTATTTCTCGTATTAACTACATTATATTATCTAAGATGTATTGAGAAGCAACTGCTCTTCATTACATCTTAGATTATATAATGTAATTAATACGAGAAATAAGCTTAAGCTTGTAACTCGATTGCATGGAATCCCTAATTCTTTCATGGGACAAGGTGTAAGTTTTTACAATAGAATCCGATATATAGATAACATTAGAGAACAATTATCACAATTAAGAAAAAAGAGGCATTATATTTAGTGAGCTTTATTTATATACACCATTTATAAATACAGATAAAATAAAACATTACAATATGTAGTAGTTTTTGGCGTGTAGCCCCTCTTGGGTAAAAAAGCCTCCTCCAACTTGGATGGTCCATGCAGTGTTTGGCAACTTCCATCCGGTTATTTGCCGGCAGAAAATTATTTCAAGCAAGAAGTATTACATACTTCTAATTTTGAATAAAACTATTTGACTTTGCTTAAGACCCGTTAAAAATCTATTAACAAAAATTTTATTTAAAATCTGTTAGCTATTAACAATAATTATATATTTTTTTCTAAAATAAAGGAAATACTAATTTTCTTATTGTAATGCACGTATTTTCGACGACATTCAATTTATTGTAACTTCATATTAATGTCACTCGCAGGTGATAGTGTCGAGTGCGGAGCCGCTCACGCCGCAGCAGGAGGCCGACCTCACCGCGCTGCGGGAGGCAGCTGGCGCGCTTGCCGCCGCGCACCGCGCCGCGCTCCTCGACACGCTGGAGGTGGCCGAGCCCGCCGCCAGCGCGCCCGCCTCGCCGCCCGCGCCCCGCAGCGACGCCGAGCTGCTGCAGGTGGCCCAGCGAGCGGCACTGGCAGCCGCGCTGCCGCGCCTCGCCCACGACTCGCTCGTGCTGCTGCTCGACCCGCGCGTGGACTTCAACGAGGACTTCCTCAATAGAGTATGGGCTTGCTCACATATCGACGCATGTCGTATATATTAGTCAACATGTGTTGTATTACAAGAGAGTGCACGTGCAGGTGCGCATGAACACCATCAGCGGCGAGCAGTGGTTCGCGCCGCTGGCGTTTTACGATGCACCCGACGCGCCGCGCCCCGCGCCGTCCGGCACGCCGCGCCGCCCACGCCCCGCCGGACCCGCGCCGCCCGCGCTCGAGGGAGCGGGCCGCTCGAAGACACGCACGCACTCCGCCGTCGCCTTCTACCGACAGGACTACGAGGACGGTGAGTGATGTTCTAGTGTAATGAGACGAGTAACGACGACGGACACCAGTCAGTCGTAATACAATGTGTGCGTTGGCTCGTGTGTCGCAGCACTGGCACGATGGTCGGGCGCGACAGACGCGCCGGCGACGGCGGTGCTGTCGGCATCGCCGCTGCGCGCGCTTCGGGCACCAGAGCCCGGCCTGCTGCTGGCGCCGCCCGAGCCGCCGTGCGGGCTGGAGGACGCGACAACCGCGGGCGCCGCGGACGTCACCGGTGCGGCTAGCTGCCTGCGCAGCGGGTGGGCGGACCTGCGGCTCGGCGCCCGCCACACGCTCGCCAAGCTGCTGCTGCAGACGCAAGCCGAGCTCGCGTAGTACTGTGACACGCACTTGCCCTTGCTTGCTAAAATTATAAATATATTTTGTACGCAATCAATTTGTTTTTTATTTTTCATAATAAATTGCTTATTTACTTACATTGGTCCTATAACTATCAAACGCAACACGCGTGTTCAGTGAAACCTTTAGTAAATCTATAGATTTAGTACATAACATATATATTATGAATAATATAGTTTTTTCCAACATAATACATTTTTTATTGAATGTTTACATGTTACTTTGACAAGTTTATTTAAATATACTGTGGGTTATTGAAACACCACAAAAAAAACTAAAGTACAACTTTTTATTAAGAAGAGAAATGAAGTGGTGGAAAAGCAACAGCAAAATAAAAGTTTATGTTATTTAAAATTGTTCGCAACTTGTTTAAATAATCCTAGAAAAATGTGGGACACCCTAAATTGCTTGTCAGCGAATAAATTGAAAAAGACCAGGGCTTAATAACACTGATACGGATATCGGCCTAAAAGTAATACTATTTCGGCAACTATAGACGTGACTAAAGTTAAATAAATATCGACAAGAAACAAGTGGCTCTGCGTGTTTTTATTGACTAAAGGCATTTGATAATGTTAGCCATAACCTACTTTAAGAAAAACTTAAAGTTCCTGGAACTGGAGTTCCGCAAGTCCATTACTTTTTCTTATTTATATTAATAGCATCCACACTATTAACTTACGTGGCGATATATCGTTATATGCTGATGACACTAGTCTTTTCGATTTTGACAGTAAACTAGAAAATATAATTAATGATGCTCAAGAGGATTTAAAGCGGTTGAATATCTGGTTTCAATCCAACTTGCTTACAGTTAACCTATCTAAATCATCTTTCATTGTATTTGCCGCAAAGAATAAAGAGATACCTTCGAAATTACTGTTAAGTAAAAACTAACTAAACTATTAAATAATACTAAATTATATGTAAATGAATATGTAGAGTAGCTGGCACGCCTTGATGGCTGTAGTGGGTAGGGACCTTTCATTAACCAGTGTGGTGGGGGCCATGCTGGATAGTGAGAGGAACACTGGTCTGCGATGGTCTCCTTTTGCGAATCAGTTGTCGCATTAAAGGAGGCCGCGGAGCGGGTGCGCGAGGCTAGCGCGAATATATATCCGCTCCGCCGCCGAAGGGAGCTACTGCAGGAAGGTCATGGTGATCCTCCTGCAAGTCATCGAGGCTGCGGGTGTTCTGGAAGAAACCCCGGAGCACCCTAAAGGCAACGGTGGCCCGCATATAGGTGGGCCGTCCACCGAGGCGTTGTAGTAGTATGCGCAAGCGTTCCTGCAACGTCTCGCCGGGGTGGAGAGGGTTTCCGTTGGGTTTTAGTGGGTAGTATCAGGTATACTTGTCGGTGAGTCCCACAGTACCGTCCGTTTCCATAAGGGCCTGCACACGGACAGTCTGCGTAAAGGCATTTCCCAGTGTCACAAAAAAAAATGTAACATACTCGCAAAATTGTATTAAGTGCAACATGTTATTATCTCATGTAAGTGAATTTTATTATTTTGGGAAATAAATATTCTTTAACCGTTATTGTACGATGGTGTATAACAAAAAAGTCCAATATAGGTCATATGAGTTGTTATCTATAAATTAAATTAATGTATAAAACAAAATAGAACAACTAAAATTCAAAATAACAAATATTTTAAGTGTAAATCAAAATTAAAAAACAAATGCCAATTAACATAAATTTATTGCATTAAACTTAACCAGTAATAATACAGCGAACAGTACGTGGCGACGTCACGAAGCATGACGTGACGTGACGTGCGACGTGTGATGTGACGCGCGAGTGGAATGTTCTAGACGGTGTCCGATACGACAGACGGAATGCGCACAAATGCATCAGTAGGTAGTGTGGGCACAGGGGCGGGGCGGAGCGCTAATGCGCGGACGGGGGCTCTTCGGGCGCAGGGGGCGGGGACTCTTCGGGCGCAGCGAGGGGCGAGGGCGGCGCGCACAACGTCGTCCACTCGCCGTCGGGCTCGTACAGGCACTCCACGCATGCCAGGAACTCCTTGCCGGAGAAGCCACCGGCCGCGTATAGCACGTCGCCCAGCGCCGCCAACGCAGGCGAGGCGCGCGCCTTTCGCAGTGCGGGCCCGGCGCGCCAGGCCGCCGCGCCCGGCGCCAGCAGCAGCGTGTCGCGCAGCGAGGCCGCGCCAGCCGACCCACCCGCCGCCACCGCCAGTCCGCGCCACACTGCCGCACCAACGGAGCGACGCGCGGTGGCCAACGGCGGGCCCTCTCGCCACTCGGCGGCCGCGATCGCGGCGTCGAGCGGCAGCAGCTCGGTGGAGGCGAGGCAGTTCCAAGCGTCGCAGCCGCCCAGCACCCACAGCGCGCGCTGCCACACGATGGCGGCGGCCTGCGAGCGCGCGGCTCCGAGCGGCGGAGCGTCGCTCCAGCAGTCGGTGGCGGGGTTATAGCGATGCACGGCGCGCAGGCTACGGCCGCCAGCCCAGCCGCCCAGCACCCACAGCTCGCCGCGAAGCTCGTCGGCCGCGGCGGCCGCATGCGAGCGCGCCAGCGGCATGCGCGCGCGCTGTCGCCACGCGCCGCCGCCCTCCTTCTGCGGGCATCATTGTTATTATTATTAATCACCACTTACTAAGCTTCGGGCACGATTGACCGTTTACATTTTTCATTTTCTTTTTTTGCCATTAAATGGTACGATGTGCACATTAAGCTTTAATTTACGATCATGTATAACGGCTAGCGGATTACATCTGCCTCTATGACTTAACTAACTTAAGTGAAAGAGAAACTACGCACCTCTTCGTAGACGTCGACGGAGTCGAGCTCGGTCTGTCCGTCCGAGCCCCCGAACACATACAGCGCGTCCCCGAGCCGCGCCGCCGGGAAGCGCGCGCGCGCTCGCGACATGTCCGGCAACGGCGCCCACGCGTTGCGCGCCGGCTCGTAAAGCCTCCTCCGCCGCCCGCAGCACGCGCGCGCGGTCGTAGCCGCCGCACACCACCAGCCGCGTGCCCAGCGCCGCCGCACCAACCGCGCAGCGCCCCGCCGACATGTGCGCGCGCGCTTCGCCGCCGCCCGTGCC